>VHZZ01002317.1:56622-81704 GCA_009801015.1 Silene noctiflora
CACAACTAATTAGCAACCACCGCGCTCTCCGTGTATTCGACCCCTAAATACTACATTAATTTCTTGTACCTAGGGTATTTATTTTTGATAAGGTTGCGACACCTGTTCAATTCTCTTCTCTCTTTGCATTCTAAGACCACGTACTTTTGCATGACGCCTACGTGCTTTAGCATTCTCGGCCACGTAAGCCTAGATCATTCTAGGTACCAGTCACGTTTTGCATAGACCTACCAATTTGACCACTACACTTTAATCAACCTAATTAATCAACCGTTTTTCATAAATCCTTTTCCAGGGTATCTTCATTACATCGAGTCGAATTTGTCAATTTCGCTTTGTAAACATGTAAGTCTGAGGGTGTAAAATCCCATTTGTATTTTATTTTATGTATTTATAATCATGTAAGAGTCTACACAGTAAACATGCTTTCAAAATCATATTTTTTTAAACCTTTTTGACGAATCAGCAGGGAAAGACCGTCGAGAAGAAACGCAGGAGCCGTTGCGCCTTCTGGAACAGCCGCAGCATCTGCTACGCCTCTTCTAGAGGATACTTATCTACTGCTTCTCTTCTTCTTCTTCCTCGAGTACCAATTGATTCGTCCCTTGTGTTTTACCTCGTTTTCATTCACAAGTTTCCAGTTTTCTTAATTTATTTTCTTTCATCTTTCAACTTAAATCCCTTATGATCAATTGTGGTGGGTTTTTGTCATTTATTTCAAACCCCGATTTTCAATGGTTTGATCTTCCCATATCAAATAATTTAGAATTCGACTTCTGTACATATTTTTCGTTCTATGACGATCTTTCATATGTGTAATCTGTTTAAACCACTTTAATTTCGAGTCTAATATCAATCAATACATCTAAATTAAACAATGAATATTAACAACCCCGAGTCTGACTTTCACAGTCAAAATCCAGCTCGAGAACAGTCGCTCAAAGTGATGCGCCTCCATTGTATTTCAATCCTCACTCTCATCTTGTGGTCAACCACATACTCAAATCTCAGGGATATTTCCCAGGGATGCCTCTGAAACCCATCAGGAAGAATACCTTCGCGCCTTTTCAAGAAGGAAATTTTCAAAGAATACCCTTAGGGCTAGGGTACAAGCCAACTGTGGAGGAATCTTTCGAAATGCTCGCTCAGCTTAACGCTCGGAAGCATAAGGGTGTCCAATTAAGACCATATCACCTTACGCTAAATGGGTATTTCGTTAGAGAAGGAGAACATGAATCTTTTCATGATTTTCCCGAACCCTGGATACATGAAGACAACAAGCTAGATGGGATATAAGTGTTCCACGACTGTTACTTTCTCCCCCAAGAAATGGTTCCTACCGTCAAAACTCCTTCAAAACCTTGCCTCAACAGTCAAGCTGTCAGCCTTTTATTTGGGGAAGACTGATTTGAAAAGGCAGCCCAAGAAGATATCATTACCATGATACTACGGGATGACCATTTTGATCCCACAGCTCTAATCACAGATGTAGATCCAGCAAAAAATAAAACAAGATGGAGAAAGTCGATCAAATGGACAAATAATCAAGGAAGGCTCTTCAAGCTCACTACAGGCGAAGGATAGATATTTCAAGAAGAACCGGAAGACGATGAGTTCGAGTCTGAGTCTGAGTCCAAGTCTAGAAAAGTCGTCAAAGAGTCTTCTCTTGTTATCAACCCCACTCCCTTTATTTATCCTAGCTTAGCATCGAGTAGCAGTAGCCTTGGGCCTACCCAAACAATTGTTCCTCCTTTGCCACTGACTAATGATTAGTTGCCTTCTTTGTTTCAGCTATTTTCAAATTTTAATACGAATAAATCAGATTCTGCTTACTCCTTGTGTTGTTATGATTGCAATTCTGTTTGTGACGATACGGAGGATGATTTTGATCCAGACTCACTAGACTTGCCACCCTATATGATAAAAGAAATTTTAAAAGAGGGACAAGGGGAACCAGTTATAGAAAACACCGAACCAATTGACGTGGGGACAGACCTCGAATCTAAAGAACATAGGATAGGGACCAACCTAGACTCGGCTGAAAGAGCTCTCTTTATCGACCTTTTACACGAGTTCGAAGACGTCTTCGCTTGGTCCTACAAAGATATGTCAGGGATAGACAGGGATATTGCAGAACATCGTATCCCAATTAAGCCAGGTTTTAAACCAGTTAAGCAAAAGCTTTGCAGAATCAAGACCGAATGGAGTCTTAAGATCAAAGAAGAGATAGACAAACAATTCAAAGCCGGGTTCATCAAATTTCCGAGTATTCTAACTGGGTGGCCAACATCGTCCCCGTACCCAAAAAGTATGGGGAAATCCGGGTTTGTGTTGATTTTAGGGACCTGAACGAGGCTAGTCCAAAGGACGACTTTCCATTACCCCTCATCGACATATTAGTAGACAATACAGCTGACCACACACTTATGTCCTTCATGGATGGATACGCAGGCTACAATCAAATTAAAATGGCTAAAGAAGACATGCATAAAACTGCATTTATCACTGAATAGGGAACCTATTGCTACACCGTCATGCGTTTCGGGTTAATCAACGCTGGTGCAACATGTCAACGCACAACCACTACCTTGCTACAGGACGTGATGCATAAAGAAGTAGAGGTGTATGTTGATGATATGATCATTAAATCCAAAGATAGGCAGGGTCACATTGCTAACCTACGCAAGTTATTCTTTAGACTTCGCAAGTAAAATATGAGACTCAATCCTGAGAAGTGCGCATTTGGGGTAACATCTGGGAAGTTTTACGTCGTAAGTCAACGAGGGATAGAGATTGATCCATCCAAGATCAAGGTTCTAATAGAGAAGATGCAACCGTAAGAGAAAGAAATTCGAGGTTTTCTAGGCAAGGTGCAATACATAAGCCGTTTTATCTTCAAGCTCACCATGATTTGCGAACCAATATTCAAAAGGCTCAAAAAGACAGACCACACTATGTGGGATGACAATTGTCAAAAGGCATTCGAAAAAATCAAGGAGATTTTGGCTAAGCCACCTGTGCTCATGCCGCCATAGTAAGGCCAACCTTTATCCCTATACCTCACAGTCACGGAAACAACCATGCTCTCTCAAATGGTAGGGAAAGAGGAACGAGCCATCTAGTACCTCAGCAAGAAGTTCTTGGAATACGAGACAAAGTACACACCACTTGAAAAGACTTGCCTCGCTCTTGTGTGGGAAACAAAGAAGCTACGACACTACATGCTCAGCTATTCGGTCAAAGTATACTCGAAGATGGATCCAATAAAATAAATTTTCGAGAAGCCAGTTCTTAATGGTCGACTAGCAAGGTGGACTCTAATGCTTTATGAGTTCGGCCTCAAATATGTACCTCTAAAGGTAATTAAAGGACGGGCAGTGGCTGAATTTTTCGCAGACAATCCCATACATGATACCCAGATGATAGACACATGGTTATTTCTGGACGAAAATATCCTTCATACCAACACGTAATCATGGGACCTCTACTTCGACGGGGCTTCCAGCCTAAGAGGATATGGCATCAGAGTGTTGCTCATTTATTCTGAAGGCAAGCATACACCAATTTCAGTCAAACTCGACTTCGAGGTAACTAATAACGCGGTAGAATATGAGGCCTGCGTTTTAATACTCGCCCTGTTAGGACCCTTTGACCATCTTTGACTGACTTAGAGGCATGTCTTAGGTCCTTGTTAAGCCCCGGAGGATTAGTCCTTTGTTGTAGTGTCCGTTGAGTTAATGACTCGATCTAGCGAAGGCCACTCGATCGAGTAGCCCTGTTACTCGATCGAGTAGCGAGCACTCGATCGAGTAAGTTAGTTACTCGATCGAGTAGATTGTGTCCAGCGATAAAATATATATCGCGATATCGGGAAATCCGAATCATTTCATTTTGGTTTCTTCTAAACCTAGATGTCGTCGCATCTCTATTCCTTCTCCTGTTTTCAACTTTTGAGAAGATTGGGGGAGATGAGTCATCATGGGGACGGGAGCATGTGTCAGGTAGCGGTCTTGCCGCCGAGATGCTTTGTATAGGTATGTTGTTGTCATCATCATCATCATCGTCTCTTTTAGTTTTAGTGATGTGTGTAGTGATAGTGATAAGTTGCCGTAATGTTTGGTATATGATGTTTCAGTGGTTGCTTGTTACCGTGAGGCTGTGTGTGGATTCGCTGCGGATTGCTAAGGTAGGGTTTCCCTACTCAGTACTGTATATATGGAATGTGTTTATTGATATGTCTTATGAATGTTTGGATGGATGATGTGTATGGTGAATCGTGTGATGTCTATGTTGCGAGGTGCATCCTCGGCTGAGTGGGGTCACTTGCGAGAGTGACTTCAAGCCCTTGATTCGCCCTTTGTGGAACCCGCCAAAGGAGGGGATGTGCACATTAATGAACATGGGTTTACGCTCGGATGAGATGAGCGGGGCTTAGGTGGAAATGGCTGCGGTCCCCCACTGGCAGGGCTACAAAACTTGGTGTGTAGTCAGTGATGTGGTGTGGTGGTGGAGTCGGTGTGGTAGTATGTGTGTTGATTGTGTCTGTGGTTGGATGTTTATATGGTACTGACCTTGTGTGGTGTTTTCCTGTTTTTTTCCTTTGTGTTGTGTCTGCCGTGATCATTATGGTGAGTAGTCGGTCTTGGAAGGTTGCTTTTGGATCTTGCTGGGTTAATCGGAGGGACGAGTTCACCACAATTCACGACAGAGAGTAGTTATGCAGTTGGTAGTGTCATGAGTTGTATCATCTTTCTTTTGATTTACGACTAGTAACAACTTAAATTGCTCTGTTATTAACGTTCGATTATTGCTTTACCTCGGGTAACCGAGATGGTAACGCCTTTATCTACTAGGGAAGGTCTGTTTAAGGCTCCTTGGTAGATGGGGGTGTTACATGCGTCATAGGTTTACAAGCAGCAGTCAGTCTCGGCATCAAAAGACTTCGAGTCCATGAAGACTCGTCTCTCGTCATCAATCAGATCACTAGGTCATGGAAAATACGGAGCGAAAATCCCGCCCCATATCAATCAAGGGTAGATGAGGTGGCTCAATTCTTTGATCAAATCACTTACTTACACTTACCAAGGGAAGAGAACCAATTTGCAGCGCTTTTGCGAAACTTGCAATCCTCATTAATATGCCTGACCATATGGTGGATATGCCTTTATGCATCGAAAGGTGATCCAAGCCAGCCTATATACATCTCCTAACTGACGAGGGGGAAGATCAAGAAGAGTCTTGGTACCAAGCCATTCTAAATTACAAACTCAATGGTGAATGTCCACCGAACATGAACAAGAGGGGACGGTGAGCTATAAGGTTACTATCCTCCCAATACGTCTTGAATCAAGGAGAATTATATAAAAGAACGCCACAAGGCGTTATCTTATTTTGCCTCAATCGTTCGAAAGCAAAGAAGGTAATGGAGGAAGTCCATGATGGAGAATGTGGTCCGCACATGAGTAGGCCAATTATGGCAAAGAAAATCATGCGTTTGGGATACTACTGGACGACCATGGAAACAGACTGCATCAAATATGTCAGACATTGTCACCATTTCCAAATCTTTGCAAACATGTAGCACGTTTCACCCTCCTTGTTATACACGATGACATCACCTTGGCCATTCTCCACTTGGGGAATAGACATCATCGGAAAAATTATTCCAGCTAGGACGGGAGGTCATTTCATTCTAGTGGCAATAGACCATTTCACTAAATGGGTGGAAGCAGCTTCCTATACTGATCTAGCATCCAAGCAAGTGGCTAAGTTCATACACGCCAACATCATTTGTCGTTATGGGTGCCCACATGAGATCATTAGTGACAACGATTCTCATTTCCAAGCTGAGCTGCAGAAGTGCTCGCTAAATACAAAATTTAGCATCATCATTCCTCGCCATACCGACCTCAAACCAATGGAGCCGTAAAGGCAGAAAATAATAATGTCGTCATGATCCTGAAGAAAATGATCGATATTTATAGGGACTGGCCTAATAAAATACCCTTCGCCTTGTGAGTATATCGAACTTTAGTAAGGACGCCCACTGGGACTACTCCTTTCTACCTCACGTATGGCATGAAGGCTGTACAACCAGTAAAATTAGAGATCCCTTCTCTACGAATTATACTCGAAAGTCAAATTCTAGAGGCCCAATGGAACAAAGAGCAATGTGAAGAACTAATTCTCTTGGATGAGAAACGATTATGCACCCTACATAATGTTCAAACATATCAAGCGCGAATCAAGAGAGCTTTTAAAAAGAAAGTCAAACCTCGGCACATCAAAGAAGAAGACTTGGTCCTTAAATCGGTTCGAGCTCTTTTACCAGTTGACCCATGAGGGAAATTTAAACCTAACTGGGCAGGACCTTATTTAGTTAAAACCATATCATCGGGTGGTGCGATTAGAATCACAGACCTTAACGGGAATGAATTCTCAAACCCGACTAACTTAGACCAACTTAAGAAATAGTACCCTTAGATTAGGTTCAAAAGCGCCACGCATGACCCACGTGCCGCTCATGCAAAACGTTACACGACACATGCTATTATCCATCTTCATGCTATCTTGCTCTTGCATTTTAAGCATTTTCTATCATCCTTAATATCGCCAAATTTAAACTTAATTGTATTTTAGGAGTAAGTAAAGCACCTTGCTTATTCCCTGCGTTCATTTAAACTCTTGCCGCGAACACTTATTCTTTTGCATACATTTCGAACTACGTCACGGGTTTGGTTTCATCATTAACTGGTGAATACGTAGACAATCCTTCACAGGATACAACCCAAAAATACTTCTATTAAAATATGCATATAGAAGGACAAGTGCTTTGGCATTCGAAATTCGAAAAGGATAAGCGAAAGGGACATAATTGATAGAAGTTTTCTTAAACTTTCAGAGCTATTTATTCATTAATTATAAATAATAATATTAATATGCCAAATAAGTAATAAACAAATTCTAAAACTAAAAATGCTAAGCTAGAATTCTAAAAATCCCGCCTATTTATCACAACAAATAATAAACACTATTACAAAAACTATAAAGAATTAGGCTATTCGTCCATCTTCCCCTTGCCTTTGTCATTTTTATTGTACTTCTTTCTCGGCCTTGGGGTGGACGCTCCCGCGTTATTTCAGACCTAATTACTAAAGGTCTCTCTCGTGGTCTAGTATTTCCATTTCTATCCACCACCATTCTTTCAGCAAGAGGAGTTTTCTTCGGTTTCTTCTTTGGATGAACGACTTGGAAGCCAGCTTCTTCCTCTCCCTCAGTCAAGTATTTCTGGTTCTTCCTGGCTACTTCTCAGATTTTGTAGTCCACAGGCTCATGCTTCCTTAACTTCTCCCTCTCCTCTGAAATGTTAGCTTTGGTCCATTGTATGCATGAATCAGATACCCATAATGAACCTACAGGATTAGGTATATACAACATGTTCCTCTGTGCCAACGAAGTGCCCACTCACGACAGGAGTCGGTGGTGTGCGCCAATGCTGTTTGTGGAACGGTGTCCAACTTAGGGATCTTCTATCTTAGGCCCACTTATCTCAACAGCCTTTTCGGGAAAATAGTAACCATAAACTCCAAGCCTGGTATGTGAATCGATCGCGTAGGATCAAGGCTGGATGCTCCTATCAATGCCTTAAGATGCCACCATGGAACGATCCATCTTATGAGAGGCCCACCTTTATTCTTCAGTTTTTTTCCCAATAATTGCATATAGCCTCGTCCTCATCGAAATGGACCTCGGAACGATAGCCATACACATCGACTGGGGGCTCAATCAATCGCAGTCTTTCCATAAGCCAGATCTATCAAGACAAAATGAGGAGATGGATTAAAAAAAGAAAGAAAAGAAAGAATGAAAAGAAAAAAAAGAAAAAAAGAAAAAAAAGAAAAAAAGAGAGAGAAAGAGAAAAATCATCTGAAGTATTATGGGACTTCCCAAGTACGGCATCTCGCCATTAGCCTTCCTATTATCTAGACCAAGGATGGTCTCTCCCAATGATAACCAAGCTGGGCTCCTACGCAGCTCCATTTGCTCCACAATTCCCAAGAAACGAGGGTCTCCCTTCATCTCGGCATCGACATGGCCTTTCAAGACATAGCAATGGATAAGGCAAAATCCAAATGCTCGGCGCCTCACCACATATGAGATAGTAGGGTCCTACCTATTTATAAAGAGATCCACTAGGTCGAACATTCTCACGCCTTTTAAAATAACAAGACGATCTACTTCAGCCTTGGTCAAACCTTGAAGGTCCCTAAATTTTTTCTTATATCCTTGGGAACTAGGAGGCAATATAGGCAAGCTTTCAACATCCCACCCACCAACTGCTGAAAATTTCTCGGGAAAAGGACATATTTCTCCACCTAGAAATGCAAAAACGTGGAGATATGGATTCCAATACTCCAAGCATGCATCGAAAAAGGTCTTCACCACCTTTACTTGCTTGAAACCAATGATTTGACCAATGTTAAATGCGGCCATATCATGCTTCTCCACGTTGGAAAACTCATTTGTCCATTGCTTGAGACGGGATTCGAAGCCATCCATCTTTATGAGAATTTGTGAAATTTTGTATGTATGTTATAATATGGAATAATAGAAGGGAGAATTGTGAGAATAAGAGTTCACCCGAGGTCTCTATATATATTATACGGGCTTTCCTAATTCTGCTCAGGAACAGACAAAGCCGAAAGAAAATGCAGCAACTGCTGCACCTTCAGGAAGGGTCACAGCTCTTCTTGCGCCTCTTCCTCGAGCTTATTTCCCGCGGTTTTCTGCGGAGGAGTTTCCTAATCCGGTTTATGTTAATGTTTTCTATTCCTATAGGATTTCGAAAGACCTTTTTTCCGGAAAATTGACTTTCCTTATCGCAATCGAAGTCTTTTTTCCATTCGAGTTCGCATTTCAAGGCAGCCGCTCCCGACGCATACTTACCCATTTTATTATCATTTTCTTTTTAGGGGGAAGAACTCCTCCACTGTCGTTACATTTTCTGTCATTTCTTTGATTATTATTATTTTATTTTATTTTATTTCCTTTTAACCTTTTCAAACTTACTCATTTTCATTTCTTTTTTTTAGGGGGAAGCACTCCCGTCATTTACTCGTACATCGCATCACAGTCCACTCACTTTTGGACATTTTTTTTTGTTTTTTCAATTCGACTGAAGTTCAAATTTTCAGCCATTTTAAATTGTAATTACATGTTTATACTCATGATTTTTTCCTGCATAAATTTCGGCAGCATGACGACATAAGTGATCATTATGCCAAACCTGTTTCCAAGCTAACCTGCAGTAACAAGTTTCATCTACATCCAACAGCAGAAAAGGCACGCAGGCCCATATATATACATACAAAATGTACAAAATATATACAGGGCTCGAGCTCATGCCCGAGAACAAAATGAAATCAAAATGTACAAAGACTAAGACGCAACACTACTCCTCAGCCCGACGCCTCCTAAGGTCGGCAACCATTGCCTCCAAAATGGCAATGTCAGCGTCACAGACCTCTAGCTCCCTCTCCAAGCGGGCTGCCACCTCACAAGACCGCTCTAACTCGAGCTCCAGATCACGCTCTCGCTACAAAACAAAAGAAACAATAATCATCAAAATGCAAAGCAAGCTTTTAAAGAAATTCAAATTTCTAAAACAAATAAGGAAAGGTTCCTACCCCTCATCCAATACGGCCCTCGAGGGCCTTAACAGCTGTCGCTCGTAGTCGGTTGGCCATCCGCCACAGCTCCACGTGCCTCGATGACAACACATGTATTTTCAAATCAAATCAAGTCTCATTTCATGTTCTTACATGTTATAAAAGGAAAGGAAGATAAAAGGAGAAGTTCACTAAGCTCACCCTCATCACGACGTGCTGCCACTCTTAGAGGCCAGCCTCAGTCACTGCTTCGGGGAAGGAAGGGACCTCCATGGACACCGTTACGCCAGCCGGCCCCACGTACTCTAACGTCTCAGGAAAGGTTGGGGGCTCGGCGCCAGCATTGTCGATCTCCTGTAAAATACAAAAAATGGTTACACTATTTCCCTTTCAAAATAAAACAAAATCAAAACAAGCAAAAAAAGGAGAACACTCACCACGATCGGCCAGTGCGCCAACCTCTTCGAAACAAACTCCAAGTGCTCTAGCTCGGGAAGAAGGAGGGTGTCGCCAGCAGCTCCGACATGGTCGACAATCCTCTCTGCCTTAGAAGGGTCCCTAAACATTGTCCTTGGTGGATCGACAGGGACGGTAAAAGACACTGCCTAGCCAGATGCTCGCTTAGGTAACAAACAAGCCCCATGAGCGTCGTGAGAAAGAAACTACTCGAGCTTCTAGGCCTAAGTACCTTAGCCACAAAGGCTGGTGCCCCATTGTAGTCCTCCCAAGACCTCGGCACCCATTGAAGTCATATTTCAAGGGTCAGACAATCAATATCGAAACAACAATGAAAATGGGCAACAAATGAAAACTAGAAAGAAAACTTACGCTGTCAAGCTACAAAGCATTGACACCCCTCTTGTAGGTGTCATAAGAGGAACAATGGCTCTTTTGTCTGAAGATGATCCAGTCCCTCACGACAGGGTACTCCCTAGGCACGTCAGCCACCCTCGGGGGCGCGAAGCCGGGAAAGTACGAGTGGATCCAGGCCTAAATAAAAGAAGAGAAAGATTTTAAATTATCATTCATTTGCCAAGTCACTTTTTTACTTGTTAAGTAATCTTTTACTTATCTACGGTGATCCTTCATTTCGCCAGAAATTTTGAATAAATAATCATTTATTTGTAAAATAATCATTTATTTATGAAGTAATCATTTACTTACCTATATCTATAATGGTCATTCATTAGTCAAAGCAAGTAAATAATCATTTATTCTTTTGGGCCATACATCTATGTGCAAAAGGAAAAAGGATGGGATAAGCATTCATATTATATTTCTACTTCTACAAATAGAGAAATAAAGGATGAAAGGAAGGTTCGTACCTCCAAAACTAGTCCTAGACCAACGGTAGCAGGCGACGTCCCCCTCTCCAACAGCTCGGGACGCACCATGGCCCTCATGTAACGAGTGAGGACCGCAAAACTAGGAGTGACCCAGTCCAGACGACCTAGGCAACCCAAGTCAGCAAGGAAGGGAATAAGCTTTGTCAACAGCCTATCCCCCTTGTCTCCGAAGTAAATCAAAGACACGAACCACCAAAGCCACAAGCGAGCTCACTGCTCGGCCGTGCACGCCAGAGGAGTCACCCAGCTCCCTCCCTCAGTCAGTTGTACTCTCGGAAGAGTCTTCCCGTCAAATAACTCCTTGACGTAAGAACTCGGAACCAGGCCGGGTACCCTAGCCGCGACCTTAGGCAAAGACTAGCCCACCAGCCTCCTGGCCTCATCCGAGTCAGCCCTCATGGCCATCTCGGGCCGATCTATTGGCTAATCTCCGAACGGCAAGCCGGAGATCATGCCGTAATCCTCCAAAGTGATCCCGATCTCGTCGAATGACATGTGAAAGGTTAAGGGCGTATCCTAGAAACGGTCCAAGAATGCCTAGACAAACACATGTTGGCCCGGATTTTCCTCACCCTGATCTCGCGCCAGGCTCGTACCAAAGCACCAAAGGCACCCCCGTCAAGGATGCCTCTCTCCTCCTCCGTCAACCTCACATAACACTTCATAATGCTCGTATACCCTGAGAACGACCTCATGTTGCCAGCCTCCTGCAAAATGCAAACATTATATGTTACTCAAAGTTTTTCTCGAAAAGAAAAAAAAATTTAAAAGTTAGTAAATCGGAAATTTGAAAGCTTACTAGAATCCTTGCCGTTCGATATGATAAGTGAATCTCTGCGGCCCAAATGAGATGCTGAGCATCCCATTTGTCAGCCCACTCAGGTGCCCGAGCAGGCTGATGGCCACCTCTCCTAAGACTCGCCCTCCTGGGCAGCTCCTCCTCCACAGCCTCGTCCTCCTGGACACCCGTGTCCACCACAAGGGCTGAGGAAGGCTCAATTTCAACGTCCATGAAGTCACGTCCGGACATCGAAGGAATATCCTCTGTAAAAATGAAAATTTCAAGTCATTTCGAGTCATTGCAGGCTATTTTTAAGCCGTTTTCGAGCTAATTGCGAATCATTTTGAGTTTGTTTCCTAAAAAAATGACAAATACATTATGCTACGTTCCTACATATCTTAAACATGCCTAATGAAGATAACGAGTCAAAAATTCGACAGCATTTCGCTATAAATCGCCTAAACCAACACAAAAAG
Source organism: Silene noctiflora (assembly GCA_009801015.1). Classification (NCBI taxonomy): domain Eukaryota; kingdom Viridiplantae; phylum Streptophyta; class Magnoliopsida; order Caryophyllales; family Caryophyllaceae; genus Silene; species Silene noctiflora. Next base: position 68,894 of record VHZZ01002317.1, read on the forward strand.
TGTCTCGGAGGAGCACTCACAAACTGAAATTCCTACATGATAACAAGTTTACCCATAATCCAAGGGTTCCAAAACATCAAGTTTCATCGATTTTCGACTAGTTTAAGGTCATTTTCGAGCCATTTAAGCGGTTGTAGCCTAAAACTATCACATTTTGCTACTATTTCATCAATACTTGACGAAAATTTGAAATAAACACATGGTTGTGATCCTACCAAGGTCTACTACTCAATTATAATATCAATTTCAAAGAACAAATGCATTTGAGGCAAAAGCCCCAATTTTTCGACATATTAGGTATATAAACCCTAATTTCAATACTCAAATTAAGCTACAAATGCGATTAAAGTGAAAAACGAGATGCATACCTGGATTAGTCATGGTCTAAGGCGAATTTCGATCGATTTATGATGGTAATTGATGAAGATTTTGAGTTATTTTGTGTTATTATAAGACGAAATGTCGAAATAAAATGAGGCACTGTATCGTGCCTGATTCCAGTTTTCATCGAACCTGGACAAACTCGGGAGAAAACGCAGCACATGTTGTGCCCCTTCTTAAGATTGCAGCTCTTGCTGCGCCCTTTCCCCAGCTAGTTTCTTATTCCCAGGTCGTTACAAGTTCGTTACTTGTGGGTCATACCTTTATCCATTTTGTTTGAAACGTTTCTTCACGCGTTTCGAGGTATTTTCGCAAGATATCTTCTACGGGTATATCTACCTGTTCCCCAGCGGATTGTATACATTTCTTCCCCAGCGAGAGTACATCGAGGCATACAGCCCATGTATTCTTCGATTGACAGAATTTGCTTCCAACTAATGCAAGCTTATTCTCTTAAGACAGTTCTCGGAAAGTCCGTCCTATTATTATCTCCACGGCAGTTTATACCAAATCCTGCTGCGATTTTGTTTCAAACTAATGCAAGACGATTCAAAATTCAACTTATTTTTGTCAAGAATTCGTTTCCAACCAATGCAAGAATATTCAAACGTCAACTTATTTTCGCCGAGTTACTTTTACCAGCGGTTTCAGAAAAACCCTTCCTCTTATTTCTCCAGCATCTCCTACTGTCCGCATCCTGCCCTTCCCCACGGAGTTTCAGGTATGATTTATTCTTATGGCTGTCGAGCTTTCTTACATATTCTAATAGACTTTAAACGACCCTCCCTGGAAGTCGCTTGACTCTAAAATGTTCCCGACGACAGGTCCTTGGTTCAGTCCCTTTGAACCACCTTGCGTCGCCATAGTCTTAAGGTTGTAATCTTCGACTGACCCCAGGGCAATACTTTGACTTTTGCCTTGTCCAAGCCTTAGTCAAAGTGGGGACTCTGTAGATACCTCGTTTCTGCACCCTTCGCCAAACACGGATGAGGATTGGGCCGCATGTTTAATATACGAAGCGTTATTATGACATTCCATTAATTTGTCAACAAATGATTGCCTAAACAGTTGTGTCAACCCCTTTGTTGTCATCTACGTGCCGATACGATCGTTTTGACAGTAATTAGAGTGCATTTGGAGTCCAGGTCAGAAACAGTCTTCATTTTTAGAAACCGTCTTTATTTTCTTAAAAAACCGTCTCAAATCTTTGTCGGGATATTTCTAGAAGTCCTATATAATATCTAAATATTTTAAGATTTCGAAAATATCATGTTTTGACGGAATAAGGAAAACAAATACTTTCCGAACATGAAAACGCGTAAAATCTTTGATGCTGATGGAGAAACAGCTCCAGGAAAGGACGCACAACCTGCTGCGCCTCTTCCCGGGCTTGGTTCCTACAGTATCCAAATCTTTCCGGATTTCTATCTGTATTTCAATTCTTCTAAAACTCTCACCTCGTGATTAGTATAAATAGAGGCCTCCGACTCACATATTCTACACGCGAGTCTCCGTCCCTTCTCTTCTCTCTTTGCATTCATAGACAACATGCTTTTGATATGACGCCGACGTGCTTTAGCATTCTCGGCCACGTAACCCTAGATCATTCTAGGTACCAGTCACGTTTTGCATAGACCTACCAATTTGACCACTATACTTTAATCAACCTAATTAATCAACCGTTTTTCTTAAATCCTTTTCAAGGGCATCTTCATTACATCGAGTCGAATGATTCAATTTCGCTTCGTAAACGTGTAAGTCTCAGGGTGTAAAATCCCACTTGTATTTTATTTTATGTATTTATAATCATGTAAGAGTCTACGCCGTAAACATGCTTTCAAAATCATAAGTTTTTTAAACCTTGTTGACGAATCAACAGGGAAAGACTATCGAGAAGAAATGCATAAGCCGCTGCGCCTTCTGGAACAGTCGCAGCATCTTTTGCGCCTCTTCCAGAGGCTGCTTATCTTCTACTGTTCTTCTTCTTCCTCGAGTACCAATTGTTTCGTTCCTTTTGTTTTACTTCGTTTTCTTTCACAAATTTCCAGTTTTCTTAATTTATTTTCTTTCATCTTTCGACTTAAATCCCTTATAATCAATATTTGCGGGTTTTTGTCATTTATTCCAAACCTGTATTTTCAATGGTTCGATCTTCCCATATCAAATCATTTAGAATTCGACTTTTGTAAATGTTTTCCGTTCCATGACGATCTTTCATATGTGTAATCTGTTTAAACCACTTTAATTTCGAGTCTAATATCAATTAATATATCTAAATTAACCAATGAATATTAACAATCGTGAGTCTGACTTTCACAGCCAGAATCCAGCTCGAGAACAGTCGCACAAAGTGATGCGCCTCTTCCAGWGGACGCATCATGTGCTGCGCCTGTTCTGGGTTGGCTTCTGCCTCTGAACTCGTCTCGTTTTGACGTAGTTATTTTAATTAGTTTATAATTAACTATTATCCGTATTATCACTATTTGATGTGTTTATTTCTTTCTATTCTTATTTTCATTTATTTCTTTTGATTCTTTTAATCTTTTTAGAGTATTTACGGCATAGATTCATTTATCYTTTTGTAATTTTATTTCTTTGTAATTTATTTTGTCTTGTATGATTTATTTACTTGGTTTRTTCACATGTAATGAATGTAAATCTTTCACTTTGACTTAATTGYTTATTAAATTTAGGTGTTAACCGACATAGTTTAATTCACATGCTAGGATTAATCAATTAATGTGTTGCATTGCATGCATATAACGAACAACATATCAAGTTTAAATGATTTTCCCTGATCATTAGTACAGGCTGCTATCGAGGCGGACGAGATTAGCTGTTCTAATAAGAGCTTCCTAATACCTACCCTCACCCCTTACTCAGATATCTGTGAACACCAGTGTTCATTGGCATCATGAGAGTCATTCTAGACATGAAATGCTAAGGGTGAAGAATTTATTAGTGTCTATGTCATTACTTTTTGTCCTGACATGATACGAAGTTTTCGAACGGATCCAATTATCCACAAAAATTGGTGGCGACTCCACAAATTCAGGCTTGTTCAAACCATTCGCCGGTTTCATGCCTTACAAATCGGTAACGACCCATGACATGCTTTGTCAACACAAAGTTTCATAAGAGAAGTACCACCGCCTTAAACTCTCCAACGCGTGGGTGCACGTGGCGCGGATGCCCCTTGTCCACAAGTAATAGCAAGGAGATGGTCAACTGGAAAAGAATCATCAATAGGGGTAGAATCTCCTCCGTCATATCTTAATCGAGACAAGCTGTCAGCTACCACATTCTCAATGCCAGACTTATCCCGAATCTCCAAGTCAAATTCTTGTACTAGCAAGATCCAACGAATTATTCGGGGTTTGGCTTCCTTCTTAGCCAAAAAATATTTCAATGCAGCTTGATCGGTGTACACAATTACCTTAGAACCCACAAGGTAAGCTCTAAACTTGTCCAATGAATAAACAACTGCAAATAACTCTTTTTCTGTGGTAGCATAGTTGATCTGTGCATCATCTAACGTCTTACTGGCATAGTAAATGGCATGTAACACCTTATCCTTCCTTTTCCCTAAAACAACACCTATGGCATAGTCACTGGCGTCACACATAATCTAGAAAGGCAAGGTCCAATCTGGAGACTAAATCATGGGAGCTGATATAAGTGCCTACTTAATCCTATCAAAAGACTTAACACACTCATCAGCAAACACAAAAGGGGAATCCTTATGAAGAAGCTAGGTTAGTGGTTGAGCAATTTTTGAAAACCCTTTTATAAAGTGACGATAGAATCCTGCATGACCAAGGAAACTTTGAACACTCTTGACATTAACCGAGTACGGTAGTCGCTCAACCACCTCAACCTTAGCTTTATCCACTTGGATGCCTCTTCCTGACACCAAATGACCAAGTACCACCCTTTCAGTCACCATGAAGTGGCACTTCTCCCAATTCAGGACAAGATTAGTCTCCGCACAGCGCTGCAAAACCTTAGATAAATTTCTCAAACAAACATCGAAGTTAGTACCATAAACACTGAAATCATCCATAAAGACTTCCATAATAGACTCTATGTAATTAGAAAATATGGCCATCATACAACGCTGGAAGGTATTTGGGGCATTAAACAAACCAAAAGGCATCCTCATATAAGAAAATACACTATATGGACAAGTAAAGGTAGTGTTTCCCTTATCATCAGGATGAATGAGTATGTGAAAGAATCCTGAGTAGCCATCTAGGTAACAGAAATAATTATGACATGTTAATCTCTCTAACATCTGATCAATGTAGGGTAAGGGGAAGTTGTCTTTCTTAGTAGCTACATTCGACTTCCTATAGTTTATACAAATCCTCCATCCTGTCACAAATCTAGTAGCAATTAATTCATTTTTATCGTTAGTTACTATGGTAGTACCTCCCTTCTTAGGCACTACCTGGACAGGACTGACCCATTAAGAACCAGAAATAGAGTAAATAATGCCAGCATCAAGTAATTTTTGTACCGCTTTTCTCCCCACCTCCTGCATAGGAGGGTTTAACTGTCTCTGACCTTGTGCACTAGGCTTATGACCTTCTTCTAGGTGAATGCGGTGCATACAAAAATCGGGATTAATGCCTTGTAAATCGCCAATGCTATACCCAATGGCCTTTTTATGGGTCCTCAAAACAGCCAATAAAGAAGAGAGTTGGTTGTCAGTTAGGCTAGCATTGACAATTACAGGGTTCATTTCATGATCATCAAGAAACACATACTTACGATTGGAGGGAAGGGGTTTAAGTTTGGGTTTCTTTACCTCGGTAACCGTAGATGGGTCACCTAAGCTATAAACATTTTGCTTCTTGCATTCCTATTCAGTTAGTAGTTTCTCAATCTCATCAACTTCTTGATTCCATGAACTCGTCTCAGGAACGGAATCAGTCACCAGGGCAATCTCCAGAGGATCCATGTTCAAACATACAGCAAAACACTCATCAATAGTAATATCAACTATATCAATCCTATGACATGTCTCTTCTAGCATGGGGTTCTTCAAAGCATTATGTAAATTGAAAGTGATTGCATCATCCCCCACAGTCAGTGTTAGTTTCCCATGTTTAACATCTATTACTGCCCATGTAGTATGAAAGAACGGTCTACCCAAGATGATAGGAACGTGGGTATCTTCAGCCATATCTAACACAACAAAGTCAACTGGAATGAAAAACTTCCCTACACTAACTGGTACATCTTCCAAGACACCCAGTGGGTGCTTAATAGATCGGTCAGCCATCTGTAAGGTCATGTTTTTAACATTTAGTTGACCCATATTTAACTTTTTGCAAATAGAGTAAGGCATGACACTAACACTAGCCCCTAAATCGCAAAGGGCTCTTTCAATAGGCAATCGACCTATATGACAAGGAATATAAAAACTCCATGGATCCTTTAGCTAAGAAGGTGATCGGCTTTGCAACACAGCGCTACATTCTTAATTAAAGGCTACCGTTTCAACTTCATTAAAGGACCGATTCCTTGTCAATATATCTTTCATAAACTTTGCATATGCCGGCACTTGAGTGATAAACTCAGTAAAGAGAACACTCACTTGTAAGTTTTTCACAACTTCCATAAACCTGCCAAACTTTTGATCTAGCTTGGTCTTTTGTTGTCTTTATGGCAAAGGGAAGTGCGACTTTAAGTGGCTCAGCTTCCTTAGGCTTTTCTGCAGCTTTGGGTTGAACGCCATCAAGTAGAAAAGTTCCTCGATCGAGTCTTGACTGTCCTCAATCGAGTTTCATGCTTCCTCGATCGAGGGCCTGATAATGTCGAGAGGGTGTAAGCTGGGAGGAGTTTCCTCGATCTAGGTCAGTGGTACTCGATCGAGGAACTGCATTGTCGCCCTTTCCTCACTTTTCTTCGTATTACGAGATATATCAACACCATCTTCGTCACTAATCTCTAGATTACCTAATCCCTTAGGATGCATATAGGGTATCTCATTGTCATTTATGGGCATCTCCGGACCTTGATATGTGGTGTCGCTCCTCAACTGAATCACATTAGCTTGATCATGAGTTGGTTTACCTTGAGGAGGAAGATTTTCGGGTTGCCTAGAAGGACTTTGGACAACCAATTGAGCTACCTGCGTGTCCAACATCTAGTTATGAGCCATGAGTTCATAAATTTGAGTTGCTTGCTTCTGTTGAGCCTAAAGACTCTGTTGCAACATAGCTTTCATCTCTACAATATCATTATTTGAAGCTTGTTGAGGCTGCATCAGTTGAATTTGTGGTTGACGTTGGTTATTAAACTGATTGCCTCCTTGGTTTTGCCTATTATAATTGTCTTGCTGATTACCATGGTTTTGAGGAATCACATAACTGGGGTTATGTGGTTGTTTTTGTGGTTGCGGATTTTTCACATTCTGGCTTGACCACTAGAAGAATGGATGCTCCTTGGTCCTCTCATTATAATAATTAGAGAACGGGTTACCTTTCCTATAAGATTGAAAGGCTTTAACCTGCTATATAGTGCTCAAACACTCAACAACATTATGGCCATCAATACCACAACAAGCACAAGACTCCTCCTGTTGAACCATAGCATATACCATCTGCTTATTACCCAAAGATTGGGTTGTCTGCAGTTCCGCAATTTGAGAAGTTAAAGCTTCTAACTGGGCTGCAATGGCATTATCTGAACCACCCCTTCTTGTAGTCCCTCTGGGGTTACCATACTCAGCAGTGTGAATAGTCATCTCATTGATCAATTTCCAGGCATTATCATCAGTATTGTTGTTCTGGAATCTCCCATTGGCATAAGAATCAAGGAGAGCTCTGTGATCGTCATACTACCCGTAGTAAAACTGGTTTCAAAGAAACCACTTCTGAAAACCATGTTGTGGTACAGAACGGAGTAGTCTCTTGAAGCAAACCCATACCTCATTCAGATCTTCAGTAGGCCCTTGCCTGAAACTTGTGATTTGGCTTCGTAAAGCATTAGTCTTTTGCGGTGGGAAATATCTCTTGTAGAATGCAAGAGACAAGGAATTCCAATCTGTAATGGCAAGAGCAGCCATATCCAAATCACGTAGCCACTCTGCAGCACCAATCGCAGAGAAAAAGGAAATAACACCTGTTTTACTTGATCATGAGTCACTCCAGCAATCAAAGGGATGGAGCAACAATAATCAGTAAAATTCTCCATGTGCTTTGTAGGGTCCTCCTCCAAACATATTCTACTCCACCAAGTTAATGTAGGATGGGCAAATTTCAAAAGTGCCTTTATCAGTAGCCGGGAGACTGAATCCTTTTGGGATAGACTCCAAAGTCGGATCTAAATGACTTGTTAATGTAGGCATCTTGATTACTGGGGGAATAGGAGTATCGGTGTCAGAAACGAAGTTGTCCTCTTCAAAGGACGGAGTTTCTGCAAAATTAAATTGCTCGTAATCGGCTTCAAGTGTACTCAAGTCTTCCACTTAACCGATTTCTCTCTTAAAGTTCCATCTATAGCGAAAAGACTTCCCTGGTTCGGGATCAAAAGGTACAATCTCTAACCTGGTAGACCTGGGCATACACAAAACTAACAAAAAAAATATGAGAACAACCTCAAGGAACTGGGGTTCCCTGAGACAAAAAACAAATTAAAGAAAAACAAACAAAAAATAGTTGCCTCCCAGGCAACGGCGCCAAATTTGATAAGGCTAAATTCGTATCACCAAAATCAAAGTAAACCTAAAATACTGCTAATAGATAGATAGCGGTAAGGAAGGTATCGAATCCACAGGGAGGCAATAATAATCTAGTTTGCTAATATTTAAAGTGTCTTAAAGGTAACAATTTCTTGCAGATTTGTTTGTTTGATATCTAACAACTAATAACAATATGAAGTAAAGATGTGCTCAAATATATTAAAAAGGTCTAGGGATTGGGTTCACTAGGTCAGTTATCCGGGGATGCAATTTAATCAATTAAGAGATAAATCAAAATATCTAATGTCACAAGATCGGTTTATTCAATTATGTCCTTTAAGTCAAGATTAACATGCGATTTCTATAATTAATCTATTCCTATCTGATTATCTTAGCCTATATTAGTCTTAACCCGGTGGGTGATAATCCTAATTCGCTTCACTAATTAACAATTCAGGCCTTAAATCAATCAATTAGAATAAGACAACAATCAGACGATAGTTTATATGATTTGGCAATTAAACAATTAACTAATCCCCTTCTAACAACCTAGATCCCCTTTGTCTCTAGATGAAAGATTTAGCTACTCATAATAATTATACTAAAAACAATAATAAGAGAAGAAAACATAATTAAGAACATAAAAGATGAACAAAAAGTAATTGTAATAACTTGAATTGAAGATAACTAAAGTGCAACGAATGATTACTGTAATAAGGGAATTAATGAACACAATGCGTAAATCCGAATGAAGAAATTAGTAAAACTAGATATAAGATTTTCTAAGAGTACTGATTACAAAGTAAAACGTAACCTCACAATAAAACACGAGTTTCCTATTTATATTACAAAACAACCGACTTAAAAGATTTTCCGGAAAGTCTTCAGTAAGGAGGATCCTCGATCGAGTTAAGCATACTCAATCGAGGACAACATACTCGATCGAGGAACTGGACTCAGCTTCTTCGTCTTGTGATTTCTCGAACTCCGTGGTGCTCATTACTACCCAATTGCTCCACAAATGCATCCAATCTGCATTTAAACACCAAATAGCGGAAGTATGGACATTCTAACATAAACGACATGTAAATGACATATTATAGCACAAATCTGTCGCAAAAGTAACTAAGGGGAGGCATAAAAGTGTGTAAATACGACTCATCAAACATCAAATCTAATTCTCTCTACTTTCTCTCTATTGTTGAAACCTTAACCCTCTTTAACCTCCTTAGAATTTTTCAATTACTAATGATTACTAATTTTTATAATTATTCGAGTAACGAGCATGTATTTAATTTGTTAATGCTATATTTTAATAATTAATTTGATCCTCCTATAATTTTGTTAATTAGAGTTTATTTCTAAATCAATTAAGGTTTAATTAAGTGTGGTAGGGGGGATTTGTTGGTGGTGGTTTAGGACAACATAGTACATACCAAATAGATAAAAAAAAATGATAAAAGAAGTCAGCATCGTACAACGTAGTATAGACCACCGATCCCCGATTTCTAATCACCGCGCCACTCTAACCCACCAACCGGCGTCCAACCACCGCAACCCCACCCCCACAACAGCAGCCCCACCACCGGCCCGACGACTAGTTGTCCGACCACTACTCGCCGACGAACCACCTTCCCTACTGTTTTGTTCATTAACCATATGGTGAGTGAAATTAGAGGATTATGGGTAGGTGAAATTAGAGATAATCTAGAGAGAGAAAATGGGAGGGGAAATGAGAGGAGTATAATTTCCAATAGTATACTGCGGTGATTAAAATGTGGTGTAGTGCGAAAATCAGGACCCTAAATTAATAATGAAGGTTGTTTCCGCCAAATCATAGCCTTAGGCGATCAATAAATACGGCGATAGTTCCCCGGCAAGCAATTGGTACAACGATCAACCAACATCGATCAATGTGTTACGACGGTCAAGGAATCTAGGAAGATAACGATCGATATTGTGCAAGCAAAAATAAATTTTGGGTGAGAGTTTAAGGATGAGATAAAACCATGCATAAATTTTTATGTACCCCGTAAATTTCTATTTATAAATTATGATTATGTGAATGAGTTAGTGGGTATTAGTTAATTAGGTTAATGGGAAGTTTCTTTTTTCACATATGTTATGCACTCGTACACTATTACGTATTCCGTATGTAGATCCATATTTTATACTGTGAACTAATGACACGTTGACACGACAACAATATATGGTATATTGACTTGTACTTTAATATAGTAAATGATGATGATGATGATGAAGAAGAAAAAGAAGAAAAATCTGATCCAAACTCAATTCTGAATAACCCAACCCAATCCAGTATTTAAATCCAACCCGCTTTACGTCATCGACAAATTACTAAATAATGTCGACAATATCTCTCATTCCCCCCCCCCCCCCCCCCCCCCCCTAATGTACTTCATTTTATTAAAAATTTGAGTATCTTCATTATATTAAAGAAAGGACATTTCATGCAATTTGGTGCACCCACATCATCAAAACTCGGCCTATTTTTTTTCAAAAGTGGTGGGGCCAACTGAAAATAATATAAGCCCACTGCAATGGTTTAAATAAATATTTCAAGACTACAAGAAAATTAATATAATTCACTTTTAATTTTATAGAATCAGAAAAAAAAAAACAAAAACAAATAATGCAAATTTTGTTAAAGAAGATTACTTTATCGAAAGAAAATTGGATAAAATTAATTTCAAACTATAATACTTTTGACAAAAAACAACCATACTGGAACAAAAATAATTAAAAATCATATCACATTGTATGGCATAAAAAATTTCAACTATTTATAATTAAAATGTCATATCATTTGAAGAATAATAATTAATACCAAAATCTTAATTTGGTTATAAAGTAAAATAGTATCCCTTTAGAAAAATCAACAATATTTTTTTTTTCAAGAAAAAGGTATAACCAACTTTATAAATTATAAGATCATTAAAAATTTCATGATCTAACAACCTTAACAAATATTGAAAAAAATAAAAATTACAAAATAACCTAAAAATTATTGATATGAAAGTTTAATAACCGAAAATACATTAACTAAATATTACATGCAAATGAATTATTATTTCAAAAATTGATTTACAAAAAAAATAAATAAAGGTAATAATCGATTTAAAAGTTATAAATCGAGATATTAGTTTGTAATCCATATACTTACAAGAATMTTTAACAATTATTTGACCCAAATACCTTCAATATGTTGATGTAAAAAGCAGATAAGTGATGAATTAAGAACAATAATATGAAATAATTAGATTGAATTGAAAGTGATTTCAAAATTGAATAAATTGGGAGGACGAAGAGAAGAATGTGTAAATTAGATTGACAACAAAGGCGAGTGGCAACATAGTAATGCATGTGCCTTAATGCTTTGGCTATGGTGGAGATGCTACTGCCATCTAAGCCATTGACAAGCCTCTAAGAGGATTGGGGTTAGTTAATGTTTCTTTAACTATGGTGATTGGTGAAGTTGCAACATAGGGGATTAAAAATGGATTTCAATTTCGTATGTTTGTCAAAGACTCATTTTTAATATGGGCTCAAATTTTTTTTTTAATATAGTAGTTTAGATAAATATATAAATTTTGAAACTATTATTCGACAAATTACGCGGAATGGACAATGTCACCCCTCTTATAATTTTAACTCAATTAAAATTTATCGAATTAAACTAATTGAACGAACATTAAACTAATCGATTTTTTAAAAATTAAAATAATGAGTTACTAATCAAAAGAACGTTAAACTGATCGACGTAAAATGAATCCATCTTTTTTAAGGAAAAAAAGGGAGAGGTAGAACCACCACATACCTACCCTGTAACACCCCCATTTATCCAAGAGCATGTACTAGGACTTCTCGGATAAATAGGCGTGTTACCATCTCAGATTAACCGAGGTAGTAGATAATCAAAGGTAATGAAACACAGTATATAATTAAAATTTAATAAATGTTTACACATGAATACTCAAGTACATGACAGCAGAAAGGAAATACATTGGATATTTCTAATATGTGATCTAATCTAGGTCGGTCCATCCAAGTCCTCACGCCATTCCATGCTCCCACCTAAATGATCAGTTACATGTCAAATCTGCTCCCCATTAAGGATCATCACAGGTGTCAACGAATATACGGTCAACCTCGCAGTTGAGTAGGATAAATAATCAACAGAAAATAAATATGAAAAATGAATGAATAATGCAGTTGTCATGGCCTTCTACTGAGCTCATCAACCCGAAGCTCCCACCCGCCAATCCATGGTCGGGTATACCTCGATCAACATCGAGAAACCAGCATAACATCTGAGGTTATCCGAAGATAGGTCTACAGAACCAGCCCGGGCCTTTAAATCACAATCTTAGATATCCAACCGCTATCTACTGATATCCAACTGATAATCATCCTATATGCATATGCCGTGAATGTCGTATCATACATAACTCAAGACCACATCCAACTGTTAATGAATGCATAATAATACTCATAAATAATAATTAAACATATCAGATTATGAAACACCCAATTTCCATAGCACTCAAAGGCATAACATATAAATAACTGATTAAATTATCCTACCCCGAGAAACAAGTCTTTGACAAATATAGTAAGGCTCAGAAGTATTCCACTGCAAATCTGTCACCTAACACCATAATATTCATTATTAACTACTTGCTCAGATCATTTATTATTATTATTATTATTATTATTATT
>VHZZ01002319.1:0-20438 GCA_009801015.1 Silene noctiflora
ATGATGTTCAAAAGAAGCAAGTAAATGAGATGTTGCTGGATATGCCACCCCCGGCATATGCAGAAGCGAAACAAATTGCAGAACCTTTACTAGCTCGAACAACTTTCTATTTAGTTGAACAAGTTCATTTGGATTAGGAATGTAAACAAATTCTTAAGTTGAATGTAATGTATGTAAATATGGTTTACTAGCGCGAACAACTTAATGTTATTGTTGCTTCATCTGTTGTTGTTGCGTTTACTGCTGCTGTTGATGTATGCTGCTACTGCTGCTGTTGATGTATATATAAATTTGAATGTAATGTAAATATGGTTTAATGCAGGGTTGTATATATGTTGCTAATGAATTCACAATTTAAAAAATAAAAACAACAACAACGGTTATATAGATTAAAACCGTTGTTATATATACATATAACAACGGTTTTCTAAAACACCCGTTGTTATTAATTTTCTACCAAAAACAAATTGGCGCCAGATACATATTTTCACAACGAATAGCCTATAGTAACAACGGTTATTTACTGTTGTTAAAGCTTCAACAACGGGTTTTTAAAAATATTTAATCGTTGTTAAAACTTTTAACAACGGAGGCTTCAACAACCCCCGTGTTTTGTTTTAACAACGGTTAATAGCCGTTGATGTAGGCTGTTGTTGTAGTAGTGATGGTTCCAAATAAAGAGTTCATATTTCTAGAAAGGAAATTGGAAGAGAATATTTGAAGAAAGAAGAAGTTTGTATTCAGAATTGTGATTTGTGATCAAGGCTAAGCCTCCTTATATAGAAAAGTAAGGGAGCCAGAATAAGGAAAGTTACTGCAAATTAGGAAACTGACAACAATTAGGAAAGGCACGGAGTGCCACCCTAGGGAATGTCGTGTTCCCTCGATAAGTGTGTCGTGTCTCGGTCCATTTTGGGTCGAGCTCATGCCATTTGTTGCTCTATTTTCAAGGTTTGGTCATTTTTCGCGTGACAGAGTGGTCAATTTACATTTTTACCCCCAGCGGTTCGATATTTGAATTAAAGCCCGTTCACACTTACGAATTTTATTTTCCTTTTTGTTTGAAGGTAGCGGGCTACGCCTATATTAATTATGGGTTTTATGGTTCGTGTCGTATTCCGAAATGCAAATCGTGTCTACCCATCTACTCAATGGAAAATCGGGATTTCAAAAACTTTTATCCAAATCTCTTGATCGATAATCATTTCCGAAGTCGATGACTTCCGTTCCAAGTTTTCAAAATGATGTTTTATTATTCGGGTCAACGGCCCATTCACATTTTCAAAATGGTGTTTTATTATTCGGGTCGATGGCCCATTCTCATTTTCAAAACGATCTATTATTATTCGGGTCGACGACCCATTCTCATTTTCAAAATGATGTTTTAGGATTCGAGTCGATGACCCATTCTTTTTTTTTCCAAACGATGTTTGCTACCCATGTCAATGACTTATTTCTTAAAATTTTGCTAAATAAATAGTATGCTATATGAATTTCGATCAAGTTTGAGCAGGTACGCTCCAACTAGGGGCTCTGTAGTCGTTGTGTAATATCCCGTATTTTAATGTGAATTATTTGAATAGTTTACGTACCTTAAATAATTAATTTAATAATAATATTTGATAATCGGTTATAGGACGATAATATAATATGAGTCGGGAGTTTATTTATGTGAGTTGGGATTTAATAATATAATATAATAAGTTGAGACGGATTTTAATAATTAAATAATATAATCGTTTTGACCTAGCATATAAAAAGGAAAGAAAGCTAAATCTAATAGACTTCACAAATCATAAAATTAGAAGAGGGGAAGGAGAATTTCAGACCTAGGAACTTTTCTAATCGATATTCGTATACGAGGTAAGACCGCCGCATAATTATCATTTTATTTGTTTAGCCGTGTGTTCGACGACCGTGTGCATCACCATAAACCACCGTTGACCGTGGCTATGATCTTAGCTTGGTTGTGGACCACTGTGAGCACACCCAGACCTAGCGTTGACCGCCATAGGGTGGTTAATTGGGTGTTTAAAAGGGGAGGTTGTGCTCGGGTTTAAGACTCGGTTTGAACCCGTGTTTGGACTAGACCGGACCTGGGTATGGTGGGGTTGGCTTCAGGTGGTTGGGTTGACCCTAGAGGTGGTATTCATTGGGCCGTGGTGGCAACATGGTGTTTGTGGTGGCCGGTTTGTAAAAACAGGGGAAGGGGGAGTGCGGTTGTGCAGCCGTCTTAAGATAGTGATTGTGGGCCGTGTATTTGCATCGAGGAAGAGGTGAGGCTACACCTGGAACCGCCGTGGGTCAATGGTGATGATGGTGGTGGCCAGTGGTGGTGTAGGTTCTCGGCGTGGTGGCTGTGAGGGTTTTTTTGGGGTGTCGGGTTTGAGTGTTTGTGAGGGAGTTGTGCTATGTGTGTAAGAGGGTGGTGTTGGAGGTCGCCGGGTAGCCTGGACGGCGAGGGTGGTGGCTGGTAGGGGCTGCCATGGTGGTAGGTGGCTGACCAAGGGTGGCTGAGTGAGTAGGTGGCCGTGTATAGGTGGTTGTCGAGGGTTTTTTGGCCGCGGGTAAATAGGGGAGCTCGAATGTGTGTGTTTATGACGGTTTAATTAGTTTATTTCGTCGTCGATTCTAATTATTTAATTTACGTAATTTATAATTAAATAGTTATAATTATATAATAATCGTATAAAGGATGTGAATTGTAATCGTATATTAATTATTAATTGTTTAGGTCGCAAATTTGAGGTGAAATACTTTTAATTACGTTGCTCGGATTTGCTATTTGGAGTATTTGTTAAAAGGTTGGATAATCTACTTAGTTGGATGGTTTAATGTGCTATATTTGTTATGTGAACATTATTTGTTGGATGCATTTAGTGGATGGTTTAATTGTGATGCATATTATGTTGCATGGTTACGATATGGATTTATGAGAGGTTATGGTGAGGATGATGATGAATATTGTAATGCCCCAGACATAGTCGCTGGTGGATCTCGTGTGTGAATGATGATTACTGTAATGCCCTAGGCTCAGTCGCTGGTGGATCTCGTGAGTGATTGATTGAGTTGCCTCAGGCTCATGACCTGGAGGAATTTTGTGAGGATTGGCTTAGTGGTTGAAATTTGGCAATTGGCATTGTTTGTGCATTATGATTGTGTTATCTACTGTTTATTTTATCCTACTCAACCTTTTGGTTGATAGTGTATTCTGTAAACACCAGTGATGAACCATTATTGGGGAATATATTGATGGCAGGTTGAGATAGCTGACTTGGAAGCTCATGGGGATACGTGAGGATGATTGGCTGAGTCTACCAGTTGTCTAGCTCACCTAGTTGACGATCTTTATTTATTTATATACTTTATTTATTTTCCGCTGCGACTAATGTATTATTTAATAACTCATTTTAGTTTGATAAGTTATAACGAGATCATTTAACGTTTAATTTATCTTAAAGTACTCTGGATTTCTATATTTTGTTATATGCTGCCTCAATAATCTGAGATGGTAACAGTCTTGTTTATTGGGAATGTCCTGCTAAAGGCTCCTAAATAAATGGGGGTGTTACAAAGTGGTATCATAGCGAACGATCCTCAGGCTTAAAACCAATGAACAATAATGAATGTAAGATGTGTCTAATAAAATGAACCTTGGGTAGAAGCTGTTAGGAGCCCTAATAGGCTTGGGATGAGTAAGGGCCCCCCCTCACACTAAACCTCTAGCTCTTTCAGTTTTGAACCGGTTACCTTGAGAGAATTTACGAGTGGGTTAATTAAAAAGGAAAGTGTCTGAGTCCTTAAAAGGTCTATTGTTTGTTTCAGGATAGAAATTTTAATCTTGTTGCAGGACGTTGAGTAAGGTAAATATTGTGGTGTTATATGAGGTGGCCTAAGGCCATGTGAATAATTATGGTTGTGATGATGAGATGCATGAATTGGATATGCTATGAATATTTGATTGATCATTATTGTAAAGTATGGACATAGATGATAATTTATATGATAAATTGCATGTCTTAAGTGATGAATGATTTCTTACGTGAAATAGAATTTTCATGTCTAGTGATATGCAGAATATGATGCCCTGAAACCGTGTATAGTGTTGATTATTTAGCATTGGAGGTTATTGTCTTATAGTGAGTAATGGGGAGGTGTAGGCACGCCATTAGTGCCGTGGTGGTGAGAAGGTCGTGGGTGGCCGTGCTTTTACAGTGGTTGATTGGACTTTGGCCAGTTCAGTCAACCACACGTTGTTTTGGTTTCAGAGGATTTGTTTTAAACCTTTTGTGACGCGTTCCGTAGGCGGTATCTTACGTGTTTTATTTTGCATTTTAGAATCATTTCTCCAAAGAAAGCCGCTACCATGTCTCAAGAGGATATTGACCGTCTAATTGCGACCAATGAGGTCGTAACTGCTGCACTGAAAGCGAGAGGCTCAACTTCGGATCCATCAAAGATGAGTACTACGATTGCGAGGCATAATCCAACCAAATATGATGGGTTGGGAGATCCGTCACTTTTAGGAGAATGGTGTCGGGAGTTTGATAATATCTTTGAGTTGCTGAACTGTGCAGAGGAGCTACAAGTAGATCAAGCCGCGTTCTATTTGAAAGGCAAGGTTTGATTGTGGTGGACTCGTAACAAAGAGGCCATCAGAGAGGCTGCTACTAATAATGGGAGTAACTACGTTAGGTGGCAAGGTTTTAATAAGGTTATGATGGCTACCTTCGCTCCTTAACATATTAAGAGTATGATGAGGGTAGAGTTTGATGCATTTAAGATGACGGAGGATATGACGGTGGAGACGTACCACAATAGGTTTATGGAATTGGCTGAGTATATGTCGGATCTGAACTTTACCCCTGAGATCCTTGCACTAAGGTTTGAGAAGGCTTTGACCACCAATATCCAGAAGAGGCTTGCAGCGGGTGAGCCAAGTGACATGGATGAAGTTTATCAGCGGGCTGGTCATGCTGAAAGGATGGCAGATATGTTGAAAGAAAAGAAGAAAGAGAAGGGGGAGAAGAGGAAGTCGGAAGCTATAAGTGAGAATGTTGGGAACAAGAAGCAAAATACCAATCAATATTGTTCCCGTTTCTCGAATAGCGTGCTAGTAGGGAGCAGGCCGCAGTGGTGGGGGTCGAACTGGGCCAGTTGCGATTCATTGTTTCAGGTGTGAGAAGGTTGGTCATAAGGCCGTTGACTGCAGAGTTAATTGGAATAGTTATGGAGGAGGTTATGACAATACCAATCAAAGTGGGGGTTTCCAAACACCTACATCGAATTATAGGAATAACCAAAGGTCAGGAGAAGGGAGTTATATGAGGAACAACAACAACAACAACTACTTCAATCAGAATCGTTTCAATAACAATAATCAAGGCAATGAGAATGGCTCGTTCCAAAAGATAATGAATGGAGGAAATCAACAGAATGGTTCGGCATCAGCTGGTCAAGGAGGAGCTAAGAGTAGTGGAAAGCTATTCATGATGGGAAAGGAAGCGGCAGAGGAGGATGCTTATGTTGTCATGGGCACCTTCCTTGTTCACTCTAAGCCTACTTTTGTGTTGTTTGATTTTGGGGCAGCCCATTCCTTTATTTCAAGTGAGCATGCTAGAGACTTAGGTTTGGATGTTATGATGTTATTAAAGACGTTGTGACTATACCCTCAGGAGAGCCTATACCTTATAATCTAATCTATAAAGACGTACCTATAAGATTCGGGGAGGTTACATTTGTTTCTGACTTGATTGAGTTTCCCTTGGGAGGATTTGAGGTGATTTTGGGAATGGATTGGCTGGGAAGATATAGAGCTTTTAATGGTTGTCACCAGAAGAAATTTACTTTGAAAGGACCTAAGGGTGTAAGGGTATCTTATAAAGGATTTGTAATTAAACCAAAGATGAAGCTTATCTCGACTATTACCCTGAAATCTTTCTTAAGGAAGGGTGGGCAGTTGATTTTGTGTCATGTAAGAGACCTTAGGGAAGAAGTGTTAAGAGCATGCGACATTGAGGTTGTAAAGGACTTTGAAGATGTGTTTCCGGAGGATATACCTGGATTACCACCTCAACGGGATATTGATTTTAGCATTGACTTAAAACCTGGGACAAGACCGATCTCTAAAGCACCATATAAGATGGGACCTAAGGAGTTGGAGGAGCTTAAGAAGCAACTGGAGGAATTGTTGGATAAGGGGTATGTGAGACCCAGCGTGTCACCATGGGGTGCACCTATTTTGTTCGTGAAGAAGAAGGATGAGCGTATGAGATTGTGTATCGATTATAGAGAACTGAATAATGTGACTGTAAAGAATCATTATCCTTTACCTCGGATTGATGATTTGTTCAATCAGTTGAGTAGTGTTGGAGTATTCTCTAAGATTGATTTGAGGTCGGGATACCATCAATTAAGGATTAAGGATGAAGATATCCCTAAGACTGCATTTAGGACTAGATATGGAAACTACGAGTTTGTTGTTATGCCATTTGGATTGACTAATGCACCGGCAGTCTTCATGGACTTAATGAACTGTGTGTTTAGTCCCTAATTGGATCAGTTCGTGGTTGTCTTTATTGATGATATCCTAATGTACTCTAAGGATCAGGAGGAGCATGAAAAGCATTTGAGAATTGTATTGCTGACGTTGAGGAAGAATAATCTGTATGCCAAGTTGAGTAAGTGTGAGTTTTGGTTCGAGGAAGTAGCCTTTCTGGGGCATGTGGTGTCTAGAAAAGAGTATCAGTGGACCCAAGTAAAATTTCAGTTGTTGCCACGTGGGAGAGGCCAAAGAACGTAGGGGATATTCGGAGTTTTCTGGGGTTGGCTGGTTAGTACATAAGGTTTGTAAAGGATTTCTCGAATATAGCTAAGCCACGACGACTGTTGGATCATATATTCAAATATGTTTGTGTTTTAATGATGACAAGCATGCTATCCAATTTATATATACATCTTGATCGTAATTTTTTGTTCAGTCTTTATAGATTGTATTTCTTACGTTTAGCATTAAAGAATTGTGATTAACATGAAGTTAAACAAGCCTCATGATCATGCATTCAATCAAGATCAAAGTAAATTCAAAATTGCAAGTGTTGATCAAGGAATGTTCAAGTAAAGATCTAGAAAAGCTTGTATGGAAATATGAAGCCTATACCGAAGATCTCCAGGAAGATTAGATAGAATAGGTTGTTGTCTCGTAATGGTAATTAAAAGAGTAATCTTTGATAGTAGAGTTATAACGTTACAGCTATAACCTTACTTGCACAAAGACTCAAAGTTTTAAGTGTTTTACTATAACTTTGAGATGCGAATATTTTATTTCACACGACTCATATTTTCTTTTTAAAATAGCTTTTCAAAGTTTTATTTTAATATATGATGATAAAAATAGTATTTATGGTAAAGATAAACTTGAATCCTTGGTTGGATGTGAATCATCAGTTATCCACAAGATTAGCGAAGCAAATGACACAACTTATGAGTTGTTTCTTTGTTCCTAATTAGGGCTTCTAGATATTCACATTCAAAGCCCTAATTGGATCTAACCTAATGTTGATTGCTAGGGTTTGACACGCAAACCAACGTGCCTATAAGCCGTTGATGTCGTGTAACGTCCCAAGTGAAATAAAACGATATATTAAGAATATCTTTAAGGATATTTCGATATTCTTTAGATCATTTAAATATATTTTATTTCCTTGAAAAATATGGTTAGATTATGTGACAAGATATTTTCTATTTAATTATATTAAATCTTATTATATCTAGTGTTTAAAGGGAAAGATATCAAATAAATATTTGTTAGGGATACCATATCTCTTTATATCTATCCTATATCTTTTCCTAAGATTCTCTGAATAAAAATAATAGAAATTATATTTGATTTCCATATCATTTTTATTCTAGTATCTAGGGTTTGAAGGGAAAGATATCAAGGCAATATTTGTTGGAGATATCATATCTCTTTATATCTATACTATATTTTTTTTCCTAAGATTACCTAAATAAAAATATTGGGGATTATATTTTATTTCCATCTTATTATAATTTCGGTATCCAGGGTTTCCTTAGAAATCTAGATCATGTCTTCTACTATATATACACGTCGCACTACATAGTTAAAAGAAGACTTTTCGAGCAGATTTTATTAAGTGCGAAACCGTTTTTCCAAACGAAAATAGTCTTTGCAAATTCTTTTTTTCAAAAGTTGTGTGTGATTATTTATTGAAATTACGTTTAAGTACCATTATAAGATAATAGCGCTTCACATTGTTTCTTACCCGTTCATTTGTGAACATTAGAAAAACAATCAAGCACTTTCTTATTAACGTAAGTTAGTCGAGTATTTAACGATACTCAAAGTGAGTTACAACTAGAGTTAGTTGTACAAGTAGGGTTGATAATTTTGTATCTGTAGAAAGGTACTAAAAATATTAATCGAGAATAGTGGACGTAGGTTTTGACTTGTGAAACTGAACCACTTCAAAATTCCTTGTGTCGTCGCCTCTTTCATTCGTGTTTTTATTTCTTTTCGTTCAGATTGCTGAAACTTAATCAATAAACTTTAAGTAATTAAATATTCACGCTTCATACGAAAAATTGTTAAGTAAAGCGAAAAAGTTTGTATACTCAATTAACCCCCCCCCCCCCCCCCCCCCYCCTCTTGAGTATCTTGGATCAATAGACTCTTCAAGGACGTTGATGAGGAAGGAGAATAGGTTTAAGTGCGATGAGAGTTGTGAGAAGGCATTCCAAACTTTAAAGGCGCGCCTGACTACAACTCCTATCCTAGCCTTACCTGAGGGAAGTGAAAATTTTGAAGTGTACACTGATGCGTCAAACAATGGATTGGGTTGTGTGTTAATGCAGAATGGGAAGGTAATAGCTTATGCCTCAAGGTAGCTAAAACCATATGAGAATAATTACCCAACTCACGACCTGGAATTGGGAGCAGTGGTGTTTGCGTTGAAGTTGTGGCGCCATTATCTTTATGGAGCTACTTTTAAAGTATTTTCCGACCAAAAGAGCTTAAAGTATATCTATACCTAGAGAGAGAGCTAAACATGAGGCAAAGACGGTGGGTGGAGTTAATAGGAGATTATGATATGGAGATAATCTACCACCTGGGGAAAGCTAATGTAGTGGCAGATGCATTGAGTAGGAAATCTGTCCATGCGTTATATACTGCCATGTCGAGAGTGTGATTGTATGAGGAAGTGGAGAAGATGGGCATTTTGATTATTAAGAAGGGTGATTCCATAGGAGACTTGACGATTGAACCTGAGTTATATGCTGAGATCAGGGAGAAACAGAAGGAGGACCTAAGAATTCAGAAGTGGCGTGAGGCTGTGAAGAATGATGTGGGTAAGGATCCATATTCTAAGTTCGATATTCACTCTGACGACAGTCTAAGATTTGCGGGAAGGTGGTGTGTGCCTGAGAATGAAGAATTAAAGAGAAAGATTTTGACTGAAGCTTATTATACGCCATATTCAGTTCATCCTAGAGGGGATAAGTTATATAAAGACCTAAAGAACAATTTTTTGTGGTCTATGATGAAGAAGGAAGTAGCTGAGTTTGTTGCTAGGTGCTTAGTGTGTCAAAGGGTGAAAGGAGAGTATAATAGACCACAAGGAAAAGTTCAATCTTTGGATGTGCCTGAGTGGAAGTGGGAGAGCATTTCCATGGATTTTATCGTTGGTTTACCAAGAACTCAAAATGGAAATAAAATGATATGGGTGGTGGTATATCGTTTGACTAAGTCAGCTCACTTTATTCCCATAAAGGACACCTGGAGTAAGGCTGAGTTGGCTAAAGCTTATATCAAGAATGTGGTGAAGCTTCATGGTGTGCCTAAAGACACCGTTTCTGATCGTGACTCGAGGTTTATTTCCATGTTTTGGCAAGAGTTGTAGTCATTGATGGGAACTCAGTTGAAGACGAGTACTGCGTTTTATCCAGCTACGGATGGTCAGACTAAGAGAACTATTCAAACGCTGGAGGATATGTTGAGGGAATATGTATTTGAGTTCGATGGATCATGGGAAGAGAGATTGGATCTAATAGAGGTTTCCTATAATAATAGGTACCACGCTAGTATTGGCACGACCCCTTTCGAAGCCCTTTATGGAAGGAAGTGTAGGAGTCCTGTGTGCTGGGAAGACAAGAGTGATGTAATTGTTTTGGGACCGGAAATGATTCAGGAGATGGTAGAGCAGGTGCATATTATTCGACAAAAGATGAGAGTTGCACAAGATAGTCGAAAAAGCTATGCAGACTTGAAGAGAAGTGAGATAAAGTTTGCTGTGGGAGACAAGGTGTTGCTTAAGGTGTCACCTATGAAGAGAGTGATCATATTTTAGAAAAGAGGAAAGCTCAGTCAGAAGTATATTGGACTCTATGAGATTTTGGACAGAGTTAGAGAGGTAGCGTATCGATCGACATTACCTCCAGCTTTGGACAAACTCCATAATGTGTTCCATGTTTCCCAATAAAGAAAGTACGTTAGTGATCCTACTCATGTGTTGGAGCCTGAGCAAGTGGATATCGATGAGCAAATGTCTTACGTGGAGATACCTAAGGAGATTTTAGACATAAAGGTGCGAAAGAGTCGCAATGGTGAGACAGCCTTGGTGAAAGTTATATGGTCTAATCATGTGAGGGAAGAAGCAACATGGGAGGTAGAAGCTGACAAGAGGGAGAAGTATCCTAGCCTTTTCGATTAGATAAGTTGGTTACCGGGACGTAACCATTTTTTTAAGGGGGGTGAGATGTGACACCTCGTGTTTTTGTTATATTATGTGATGCATTTTGTCAAGTTTGTAATGATTAGAGTGAGTCTTATGTGAGTCTTATGGTGTTGGGTGTTAGGATGTGTCGAGTATGTGAGCATTTTGCTCAGTTGTGATGATGTGTTGGGCAAACTTCGGGACGAAGTTCGTTTTAAGGGGGGAAGACTTTAATACCCCGTATTTTAATGTGAATTATTTGAATAGTTTACGTACCTTAAATAATTAATTTAATACTAATATTTGATAATCGCTTATAGGACGATAATATAATATGAGTTGGGAGTTTATTTATGTTGGGCCGGTCATCTTTAGACCTTGCATGATTATATGAGTCGGGATTTAATAATATAATATAAGAAGTTGAGATGGGTTTTAATAATTAAATAATATAATCGTTTTGACCTAGCATATAAACAGGAAAAGAAACCCTAATCTAATGGACTTAAAAAATCTGAAAATTAGAAGAGGAGAAGGAGAATTTTAGACTTAGCAACTTTTCTAATCGATATTCGTATACGAGGTAAGACTGTCGCATAATTATCGTTTTATTTGTTTAGCCATGTGTTCGACCACCGTGTGCGTCACCATAGACCACCATTGACCATGACTATGACCTTAGCTTTATCGTGGATCACCGTGAGCACACCCAGACCTGGCGTTGACTGCCATAGGGTTGTTAATTGGGTGTTTCAAATGGGAGGTTGTGCGCGGTTTTAAGACTCAGTTTGAACCCGTGTTTGGACTAGACCGGGCCTGGGTATGGTGGGGTTGGCTTCAAGTGGTTGAGTTGACCCTAGGGGTGGTGTTCGTTGGGCCGTAGTGGCGACATGGTGGTGGTGGTGGTCAGTTTTCGTAAAAACAGGGGAAGGGGAAGTGCGGTTGTGCAGCCGTCTTAAGACGATGATTGTGGGCCGTGTAGTTGCGTTGAGTAAGAGGTGAGGCTATACCTGGAACCGCCATGGGTCAGTGGTGATGACGGTGGTGGCCAGGGGTGGTGTGGGTCGTCGGCGTGGAGGCTGTGAGGGTTTTTTTGGGGTGTCGGGTTTGAGTGTTTGTGAGAGAGTTGTGCACCGTGTGTAAGGGGGTGATGTTGGAGGTGGTTGGGTGGCCTGGACGGCGAGGCTGGTGGCTGGAAGGGGTTGCCGTGGTGGTAGGTGGATGACCATGGGTGGCTAGGCAAGTAGGTGGCCGTGTATTGGTGGTTGTCGAGGGTTTTTTGGCCGCGGGTAAAGAGCGGAGCTCGTGAGTGTGTGTTTATGACGGTTTAATTAGTTTATTTCATCATCGAGTCTAATTATTTAATTTACGTAATTTATAATTAAATAGTTATAATTATATAATAATCGTATAAAGGATGTGAATTGTAATCGTATATTTATTATTAATTGTTTAGGTCGCGAATTTGAGGTAGAATACTTTTAATTACTATGCTCGGATTTTCTATTTGAAGTATTTGCTAAAAGGTAGGATAATCTACTCAGATGGATGGTTTAATGCGCTATATTTGTTATGTGAACATTATTTGTTGGATGCATTTAATGGCTGGTTTAATTTTGATCCATATTATGTTGCATGGTTACGATATGGATTTATGAGAGGTTATGGTGAGGACGATGATGAATATTGTAATGCTCCAGGCTTAGTCGCTGGTGGATCTCGTGAGTAAATGATGATTATTGTAATGCCCCAGGGTCAGTCGATGGTGGATCTCGTGAGTGATTGATTGAGTGGCCTCAAGCTCATGACCTGGAGGAATTTTGTGAGGATTGGCTCAGTGGTTGAGCTTTGGCAATTGGCATTGTTTGTGTATTATGATTGTGTTATCTACTGTTTATTTTATCCTACTCAAACTTTTGGTTGACAATGTATTCTGTAAACACCTGTGATGAACCAATATTGGGGATTAGATTGATGGCAGGTTGAGATAGCTGACTTGGGAGCTCATGGGGATGCGTGAGGATGATTGGCTAAGTCTATCTAGTTGTCTAGCTTACCTAGTTGGCGATCTTTATTTATTTTATATACTTTATTTATTTTCCGCTGTGAGTAATGTATTATTTAATAACTCAGTTCAGTTTGATAAGTTGTAACGAGTTCATTTAACGTTTAATTTATCTTAAAGTACTCTGGATTGCTATATTTTGTTATATGCTGCCTCAGTAATCTGAGATGGTAACAGTCTTGTTTATTGGGAATGTCTTGCTAAAGGCTCCTAAATAAATGGGGGTGTTGCACGTTGGCTTCACAGACCATTATGAAAATGAATGGATGACATCCACTGAAAAATGATTCAATGCAAGAGTATGAAATGGAAGAATTCCGCAGCTGAAAGCAAATGATAATGAAGGAGATGGCAACTTCCTTTTGGAAAGCCTCATCCATTGTGCAGAAAAAGCAGAAAGCTACAGGCCAACAGATGCCGAACTATGACGCGAGTTTGATTCCATCACATTGGATACGTAGAAGCTTAAGGATAAAGCTCAACCCTCATTTATAAAAAGTAATGGGTCAATGACCAATGTTGATAGCAATGATCCAATGAAATGACGAAGTTATGGGTCGACGACCAATAGTGATAAGTTGATTGCAAAATTGAGGCATCCAAAACCTTGTTTCAGATATGATCTCTTTATATGGCTGGCGAGCTTATGTACGTAAGTCTAATAGACTATAAACGACCCGCGAAATCCTCAGATCGTTAGATGGGGGTATACTTTAACTTTCGCCCGTCAAAGCCTCAGTCAGAAGTGTGGGGATCTGTAGATACCCGTATCTGTCGATACTGGCATTTATAAAATTCTCGTCAAACACCCGATGATGATAGGACAACATGTATTCCTCAGTTGGCATCGTCATTATATGGAATTCGTTTTACGATAAAGAATGGACGTCGTCGATGAAGCGGTTACTTAATTTAAATGACATTTAAATTAAGGCTTTTAAAATTCATTTTATTTAATGATTTGAATTTATTTATTTTATTGAAAATAAAATATTTGGACGTTTTATTTGATTTAATCGATTTATTTGATTTAATTGGTCTTTTTTTACTTATTTGATAAATTAGTCAATTTAATTTATTTCTTTCATTTTATTGAAAATAATTTGAATAATTTTATTGAAAATAAAATTTGATTTGAAAAATAATTTTGAAAGTGAAATTGTTTTTTAAAAATCAGTTTTTTTCGACGGTTTTATATATGACTTTTTAGCTTTTTTTTAACTCGTTTTGGACACGAATTTTGAGGCAAATTTTGACTTAATCCCTTACTTAAATACCACCTATTTTTACCTAAATAAAAAGGCGAGAATCCTGATGCATCCCTTAGTAACCCAGAAGATACCGATTCCCAAACAAAACCCTCGATTTGCCTCGAATTGAATCGAAAAACCGAGTGACATACACTCTGTTTTTCGAGTTCGTTCCAGCAACTTGTTTAACCTTGTTTTTTGTGGGCTTCCCGTAACAACGAGTCTCAAACATTTACACTTTCATAAATTACGTTCTTTCTCGTTTCCAGAACATATTTCCAATCGAATTTCCGTTGAGAAACGAGTTCACAAATCGCGTTTGAAAATCGTAACACAAGAGTCAAAATCGTGTTTCACAAATTGTTTGTTCTTCGTCGACGACGGCTCCTCGGAATAAAAACTATGATCGATTACGACATAAGACGGTGTCAACGATACATGTAGGTTGAGGGTGCATAATAATCACTATTTTCTTCCTTTTATTTTTTTTTGTCTTTTAATTATCGTTTTTTAATATTGTATATCTTATTTTGTTCTTCTATTTCGTTTAATTTAATTGTGAAGAAATTAATGTATGAATGTAGGAGAACGGGATTAGTAATACGTATGTGCCGATGGATGTCCTTGTATGTGTGGATTTGTCTTCTGTTAGGTTAGATTTGTCTTACATGAATCGTATGATGTTTGTAGCATGTTTTATTTGTTTTAATTGTTAATTTAATTCGTTCTTGTTTAAATTAGAATAATTTGAGCATGATATGGTTAGATCTATGATTTGGCCTGTTTTATTATGTTAAAGTTTTAATTTATAAATCATGTTATATGAATATTTATCATGTTTAATCAATTCACATGTTTAATTGTTTTAATTAGCATGTTTGGTTTAGTTATGAAATAATTAGGTTAAGATCGAGTTTCTTGTTAATGTGCAATATATAAGTAAAAAATTTGGTATGAATTTTTAAGTTATTTGATTCGAATGATTTACTTCACATGTTAGTTTAATTAATTAGACTTAATAAATTAGAATTGCATGAAATCGGGTAGATTAGAATTGTTTGCGTCGGTTTATTTTTGTGTATGTGTCGTGTGTCCACGTCATGTACACGTGTGTATTAGGCTAGAATTGGTCTAATTTTAGAATTGCATGTTTAGATTTATTTGTTTTAATTAAGAATTAATTGAAACTATTGAACATATTAATCTATTTTCATGAGTTTTACTTGACAAGTTTATTTATGAGATGAATTAGTATTGTTACTATTGTATGATATGATTTAGGGCTGTTTTAGATATTAAATTAGTCCTTCTTATTTGTCTTAAGCATGTTTAGCTATTTAGGAAATAACTAGTTCAATTTTGTGCTTAATTGTTCATCGCATGCTTTGAATTATTGCATGTCACCTGAATGAAACCCAACTTGACCTAGATTAGGCCATGTAGGACCCATGTAGGATCGTGAGGTCTCGGGAATGGTGCCCTAAGGGCAGAGTTTTCATTTTTTTGTTTGTCTTTCGTTTGTTGGTTTTATTGCATCTGCTTATGTAATCTAATCCCTAATAATGTTTGTTATTCTATCTTATGCAAAAGAGTAAAAATATCTCTTTCCTTCCTTCTATTTGTTTATTGTTGCTAGAATAGCTAATGAACCTCATATGTTAAACCACTTCGATGAAGTTAATTGCATTAAATGACGTATAAACTGTCTCACATGTTTAGGGTTTAAAACAATTATTGCATACATATGATAGATAGCCAAATAGCCACCGTAGTCCATTAGTAGAGACCGTTATTGCAACGGGTTAGTGACATTAATTAACTTCCTAACACGTACTCTCACACAAACCTGAATCTCTAAAATTGGTTTTTAAATTCCATTTAAAAATTTAGTGGCGACTCATAAAAGAAAAATGTTTTTTGAAAAGAAACATTTGCGTGGATGGAATTTCCCTTGTCCGCACGGATCCATCCTTCATTCATATCAGTCGGATTTTCATCTGTCTTTTAGGATGGGGTGGATTAGCTTTTAATCGGGTGTGGGAAAAATTAACATCCCTAACGATGAAGTAGTGGTGTGGCGTGTCGTCGTACTACCAATATTTATAAACTCTACAAACAAGCTAATATAGCAAGTGATCAGAGATTGATCCACAAGGACGGCTGTTCATACTAAATGTGATTGCTTAAAGGGTGTTATGTCACAAGTAGTTGTGTTTTGGGTTTTGGTCTAAACTACTAAATCTAAACAATAACAAAAACGTAAACAAAAGCAAGAACTAAGAATATTGGTTGTAAACAATCAAGGAAATGAACTAGGTTATCATGAGTTTATTGGGGATGATCAAGGGAATCTGATAAACCGAGAATAGGAGATGGAGAAGGTTTTTGTATATATTGAATGAATAATTATCGTATACAAAGTCGTATCATCTATACTAGTTCTCGACATCTAACCCTAGCTACAAATAAGGAAATGGAAAATATTCTAGCCTATAAGATCGTAATCACAAAGATACATTCAGATTACACCAAATAATTACGGAATAATATGATATACTTCTAGAATATTCTCACACTTCCCCTCAAGTTGGAGCACTCGAGAACTTGATGCCCAACTTGCGCTGAAGAAGATCAAACAACTCTTCTCCAAGGGCCTTCGTAAACAAATCTACAAGCTGATGTTTGCTGTGAATGTGGTGCGCTGCTATATTTTTGTCAACCAAATGTTGACGAATAAAGTGGCAATCGATCTCAATATGCTTTGTACGGTCATGAAAGACGGAATTATTTGTTACGTGTAACACTGCTTGGTTGTCACAGAAAACTGTCATTGGTTGTTTGTGTAAAATACCCAGCGATGCTAGAAATGACTTAATCTAAACTAACTCGTTAGTTACAACCGCCATCGCCATATACTCAGCTTCGGCAGTGGACCTAGCTACCGTGTTTTTCTTCTTGACTTTCCATGAGATGGGTGTATTCCCCAACACTACAAAATAACAACTCAAAGAAAGCCTCGTCAAAGGACAACTAGCCCAGTCCGAATTGGAAGAGCCATTCAATTGTACGGCTGACGAACGATCTATTAGTATCCCCTTCCCGGGGTCCTTTTTCAAATAACAAACCAAACGACGCGGCTTCCCAATGCTATTTGTTTAGTTCATGCACAAATTGTGACAGTATGTGAACTTTATACACAAGGTCTGGTCGAGTGATGGTCAAGTAAACAAGTCGTCCTATCAGTCTATAATATTTCGTAAGGCCTCGAAGAGACTCGGCTTGAGCTAGAGCCAATCGATGGTTTTGTTGAATGGGACTATTGCCTGGCTTTTTTCCCGACATGCCCGTCTCCTCTATAATTTCCATGGCATACTTTCGTTGAATAAGGAATAGTCCCTTCGGTCCGGAGGCCACTTCAATCCCAAGAAAATATTTCAATCGTCCCAAATCCTTTATCCCAAATTTCTTGTTGAGAGAGGATTTAAAATTTTCACATGCTCCTTTATCGTTGCCCACCATGATCATGTCATCGACATATACCGAAACGGCTATAAAATCATCATTCTTATTTAATGTGAACAACGAATAATCTGCAAGCGATTGAACAAAGCCATACCGTTTCAAAAAATCAGTCAACTTAGCAAACCAATTTCAGAAACTTGTTTGAGACCATATAACGAGTTTTCCAATTTTCATACTTGATTTTCTCGTTCCACTTGAAAACCTTGAGGCAACTTCATATATACTACTTTGTTTAAGTCACCGTGTAGAAAAGCATTGTTCACATCTAATTGGCCTATTATCCAATTTTTCGTTATCGCCACTGCTAACAAGCATCGTACACTCGTCATGTTAGAAATCGGTGAATACGTCTTGTGATAATCTATTCCTTCGATTTGGGTGAAACCTTGTGCAACCAACTGTGCCTTGTATCTTTCTATTTTTCCATCCGCCTTGTATTCAACCTTATAAACCCATTTACACCCAATTGGACATTTGCGTGCTGGTAAAGTTACGACTTTCCATGTCCCATTTAATTCCAAAGCTTGTATTTCTTTCACCATTGCTTCACGCCAATTCGGATTTTTGACGGCCTCGAAATAATTCTTTGGCTCTTTCATGGCATCAACAGCTGCTAAAAACTCTCTGTGAGACAAGGAAAAACAACTAACGGTACATAATTCGGTATTGGATATCTCGTATTTGCCTTGGAGGACGTTGATGAAGTAGGGTGAGCACTTGTGTTGGGGTTTATGACTTGCATCTATTTGCATATGTAATCCTTTCTCCAATAGGGTTCGAACCGTTGTCGACATCCACGCCCTTGATTTTCGGCCTCGATATATAACTGCTCATGTTTTGCTTCCACATGCACCTGTTCATTAAATCGTTCGGTAATGACCTGTTCATTGTCAATAGTTTCAATTTCCTCAATAGTATGGTCCTGGTGCTCTCTGGCTTCGTCAATGGGAATCCCTCCATCCTCAACAATTTCGTCAATGATACATGATGAGTCTCTTGGGTAAGGTCGGATGGTTTCAACGTTTGGTGTATTATCAATGTAAGGATAAATATGTTCATAAAAAACAACATCACGGGACACAAAAGTCGTATTTTCCTTTACATCATAGACCTTACATCCCTTCTTCCCATTCGGATACCCTATAAAAACACATTGTTTTCCTCGCTCACCACTCACAAAATTTGTCTTTCGGGTTTGCTTTATTGTGGACATAACACAGACAACCAAAGAATTTGAGATTATTAAGTAATGGCTTCTCATTATATAACAACTCGTAGGGTATTCGACCGTTAAGGATTAGAGTGGGAGTTCTATTAATCAAGTACGCAACGGTTAAAACACAGTCCCCCCTAAATCTCAAAAGGTAAATTAGCTTGAAATCAAAGTACTCCTGCCTTTTCGAGTATATGTCTATGCTTCTGCTCGACTCTTCCATTTTGTTGTGGGGTGTCTACATTGCTAGATTCGTACAACATACCATTCGCGACATAATAATCTTTCAAGGAATCTGAAAGAATTCCGTCCCGTTGTCACTCTGCACTAGTTTTACTGTTTTACCAAATTGGGTTTTGGTCATGTTAAAAAAAAAAATCATCAGTACACCAACTTCCCCTCGGTCTTTCATTAATACATCCAAACTGCCCTACTACAATCATCGACAATGGTCAGAAAATAGTGAGCCCCATATAGACAATGGGCTCGATACGATCCCCATATATATATATATATATATATATATATATATATATATATATATATATATATATATATATATAAATGGATAAGATGAAACAAAACGTTATTTCTTTTATTATTGGGATAAAAAATTGATCGTGTTTGTTTGGCACGGCAACACGAATCACAAACATGGTTAATATTCCAAACTAAATTAATTCCAACTAATCAGAAAAACGAGATAAAATACTACTTGAGGGATGACCAAGTCTCTTATGCCATAATTCGAAATCCTCCATCACCTTTGCCTTTGCTGCTACATGTCGGCAATCTGACGCGAAGACATAAACCCCTTGCTTTTGGCCACCCCGTCCAATCGTCGTTCTCGTACATTGGTCCTGTATAACACAATAATCCGAATAAAATATCACAACATAATTATTATCCTTAATGAGTTGTTGGATGGAAATTAATTCACAAGATAAAGAAGGCACATATAAAACATCGTTTAAAACAAATTTATCCTTTAGCATTACGCGTCCATGCTCTCGTGCCTAAACTTGTCGGCCGTTAGACAACCCTGCCAAGTAGTCTTCTTCGGTCCAAATATTTTCCAAGATGTCTCTCCTTCCTGTCAAATGGTGTGAAGCACCACTGTCGAGGAGCCAATTAATTATATACTTAGCATTTGTACCTTGTTTTATTTTCTGACTTGCCTCAGAAGTGTTCAACAAACTCCGAATTTTTTCGACTTTGTCAGAGGTGAAATTTTTGCTTCCTTGTCCCGCATAATTAGAAGCTCCGACAGCAATGGCATGGAACTTATTCCCCTGTCCACGACCCCCTGCTCTTCTGCCGCGTGCTCCTTCACCAAGACCACCTTTGCGTCCTCTGCGTCCTTTGTTGCGGCCTGGGAACCCGTGTTTCACATAACAGTGCTCTCATCATGATAATATTTCTCGCAAAAGGTGCACTGCAGCGGCTTCGATTCCTCTTGCTCATTCGCACTACAGTGTCCATTAGGCCAGAGCACGGCCGAATATCTGATCCGAACCAGTACTTCGGTTCGGATATCCGAACCGAAAATCCATTATTTCTTTATCCATGATCTGATCCGAATTGATCGGATATCCGAAATTTAATATCCGAAAAAAACGGATCAGATATCCGATATCCAAACATTTATCCGAAAA
>VHZZ01002319.1:31703-59469 GCA_009801015.1 Silene noctiflora
TTCTTAAATCTTTTGCATTATGTTATGCATGCATAAGATTCTTATGTTTTTATGACTAAAACATTAATCAAACATATTAGATATGTGAAAATGAGGTTTCCAGCAAAAATAAGGAGAAAGCAGGCAGAGCTCGTGCGAGCTCTGCCCAGCTCGAGCGAGCTCACCTCAGCTCGAGCGAGACACAAAGCAGAACCTCTTCCACGCAATGCAAGGAGCCCCACGAGTTGCTCTAGCTCTAGCAAGGCTTTGGATTTCCTCACGGGGTCTAATCGTCATTTAAGCCCTTAGTTAAACCTAAAACTTGTACTTGATATAAGAGCTCATGTAATTAGAAGAAAAGAGAAATCTAGAAACATTATCTTAGGGACTCCATTAGTTTAGATTAGCTTAATTACATTTTAATCCTTTTTAATTATTGTTCAAGCAATCTTAGATGTAGTTTGTTAATTGAAGATTTTCTTGGGTTTGTATTGAAGAATTGACAACTCTTCATCATTAATCAAAGCTTTCTTCTATTATTCTTCCATTTCCTTTGTTCATCTTAAGTTGGTATAATTTTTTTACTCTTTACTTAATCCTTTTATTTAATCTTTTGTTAATTGTTTTACTCTATCATCATGTTTATACTTGTTAAGATGTTTGACATCATTTATGACATGTTTACCATGATGATGTGTGAGTAGTCCTCTAGCTAGGGTTAATAGGGGGATAAGAGGAGTAATCATGGGTAAGATCTATGCTTAATGAGCTCATATGAATGATTGTATGTTGTGTTTTCAACTATGCACATGTTATGTTTGATGAAGTGCTTGATTGACAACCTAACATGATTCTCTATCCTTTCAAAAAGACTTCTAAGATAGAAACCAACTCAAGGATTGTTAGACCATGTATATAGTTGAATAGATATAACCAAGTCGTTGTAGGTGTCGTAAGCTATAAACCAACTCGACTCCGAGACCAAAGTCTCTCTAGGGATTGTAAGACATAAACTAACTCGGTCCCAACACAACTACAATTGTTTGTTTGACTCATTATTGTGATTGTACCATGATTCCCTTATGAACCCATGACACCCTAGTGCTTTTAATCATTTGTTTACATCTCTATTTGCTTGCCTTGTTATTTCATTTGTTTTCATTTTAGTTATAGTAGTTTAGTTTACATCTGAAACCCAAATTGTGACACAAAGTCATAGCTACTTGCATTTGATAACCGTTTGATTACCTGTCCCATGGATCGACTCCGACTTACCACTTGCTAGCTAGTTGTTAGTTGGATTTATAAATATTGTTTGATTGGGCGTGACGACTAAGCTAAACCAATCTTATCAAAATGGCTTCGTTGCCGGGGACGGTGTATTATTGAATTGTTATCATTTATTTGCTTTTTAGTTGTGTATTTCTTTGCCTTGGGGAAGTCAATTCTTCGAGGTGGTTCTAATTGTTTTCTAGTGTTTGATATTTTGCATGCCTAGGAGGTTACGAAGCAATCACCTACCTTATGATCACGAGATTGAGAAAACGTTGAGAGGTATAAGGAGAGCCCTTAGAGGTGCTTCTACTTCAACAACGGAGGAACTTAACTTAGGTGTTGAAGGACTTGTGGACGTAGGGGTTATCGAAGTAGAAAGAGTTAATTTTACCAATCCTTTTGCAAGACAAGGAGAGGGCAACCTGATACCAAACCAACCAATCATGCCTAAATTCTCATCACATTCCGTACGAACCGAGGAGAACCTATCTAATGGTACGCCAACACCCACTCACTTGACTGGAAACTTTATAGCGAAGTCTGCTTTCATATTACATGTTGAGAGAAGTCGATTCGGAGGAATTCCTAGTGAAGATCCACATCCTCACATGGAAATTTTTTGTGATTATTGCGAAGCTATTTCTCAAACGTGGGTAATACAAGACCAAATTTGATGGGTGTTGTTTCTTTTTTCTTTGTTCGGAACCGCCAAACAATGGTTGAAGAGTCTAGAAAAGACTTCCCTTGGTATCAATTCTTGGAAGAAGCTAGCACTTACCTTTTACAAGAATTTCTACCCAACCGAGAAGACTAATATGCTTAGAGCCCAAATTACCGGGTTTAAGCAAAGAGATGAATAATCTCTATACGAGGCTTGAGAAAAATTCAAAGCTACTTGTCGCTCTTGCCCTCATCATGGTTAACCAAGTGGTTCTTAATTCAACAATTATGGAATGGGTTATTTAAAGACTCAAGAAATGTGCATAACATGGGTTCCAATGGAAGGTTTACCGAAGTGGATAGCAACCAAACTTGGGTCAAGATTGAGAAGATGGCGGTCCATAATTCTCAATATAGTAGGCCACGAAAAGCAACTAGAGGTGGAAGACATGAAGTAAAATCCGTCACACAATTGAGTGCCGACTTGAGTGCACAAATGTGTTTTCATATCGACACCATGAATTTGAAGTTTGATAAGGCCATGGCCAAGATGAGAAAAGCTTCTAATTCACCCAAGCAGCAACCGGTTCAACATGTCAATGCAATGACAATGACACCTTCTATTCCAAGTGGAGTATATGAGAGCTGGAACTTTGAGACATGACCAACAAGAGTGTAGGGACACAACCGAACAAGTAAATGCTTTCCAAGCATACAAGAGTGTCACCCCTTACTCCAATTTCTACAATGAGAACACCAAATTTCATCCAAACCTCTCATACAAGAGCCAAAATATTCAAAACCCACAACTATTATACACCCCACCAACAATGATAAATCCAACTCAAAGACCATTCTACAACCAAAACCAAGGATTTCAAACCCAAACATCTTGCAATCAACCCAATGACCAAGTTTTTGATGTTCAAAAAACGGTTTTGCAAATGCAAAAGAATCGAAAAGATTTCTTTGCTAAAATGCAAAAGGATAGTCAAGCCAAAGACATCACCATCAACAAAATCCTTGCTCATAACAAAATAACGGAAACTCAATTGATCTAATTGTCCTCTTCGAGTTCCCAAAGGTAAAAGGGACAATTACCTCCCCAAGGTATCCCCCTACAAGAAATGAAACCATCAATGCTTTACTTGAGGAGTGGTACACATTATGAGGGAGTTAAGGAGCATATTGGAGAAGATATTGTTGAGGGAAATGCTACGTCAAAGGATGCGATGCAAGATAGAGTGTTGGAAGAAAGAAATGAATCAGAAACTTTGAGGAAAAACACCAATGTAGTAGAACCTACTACAAGTGAATGGTTGAAGAATAAGAATAAAGAGAGGGGTAAAGAGGTTGAAAGAGAACCTATGTGATTAAACTACCATTTCCAAGTCGCCAAGCCAAGCCTAAAGTTGATGAGCAACTTAGGAAATTCTTGTAGATTGTGGAAAACTTGGAGGTTTATATCCCTTTCACGGATCTTATTATTCATGTACCAGCATATGCGAAATACATGAAGGATATTCTTACCAAGAAGAAGTCCATTAGAAGGTCGGAAACTATAGCTTTCACCAGCACAAGTAGTATCATTATTCAAGGAATTCCCCACCCAAGCTTAAAGATCCGGGAAGTTTTTCTATCCCATGTACCATTGGTGACACTACAATCGATAAGGTGCTATGTGACTTAGGTGCTAGCGTAAGTGTCATGCCATACTCGGTATGTGAAGTTAGGAGTGGGAGAATTATAGTGTACTAGCATAACATTGCAAATGGCGGATCACACCACAAAAAAACCACTAGGGGTATGGAAAGACGTGCCCGTAAGAGTTGAAAAATTCTTCATACCGATGGACTTTGTAATTTTGGATATGGAGGAAGATTCAAACATACCAATCATTTTGGGAAGGCCATTTCTATACACCCGTCGGAGCGGTGATTGATGTCAAATATGGTATGCTAACCCTTGAGGTAGGTGATGAAAAGATAACCTTCAACCTTGACAAGACAATGAGAGCTCCAAATTTGAATGAACCATGATTTATGGTTGATCACTATAATCGGAAAGGTGATAAGAAGTAGCCGAAATCTCCATCTAAGACTCCTATCGAGGAAGAAATTCCTAGTAGGAAGGACAAAGAGGCATTGCCAAATTGGAGGAAAGAAGTTGATGACATAGACATATCTCTATTTGAAGAGCTAAGAATTTTTCATGACAAGAGCAAAGAAGAGAGTTTGCATAGCTCACTTCCCATGACAAGCAACAATGAAGGCCTTGATGGCCAAGTCAACAAGAAACAAGAGATGACTATGCCTACCCATAGTCTTCACAACAAAGGAGGGAGAGGTAAAAGAAGTTAGTGGTTTATGGGATGATGAATTCGAGGGATTGTTCAATCCTTATGTTGGGAACGCGATGACTCTAAATCAAGGCTATGTGGCTCCTTGTTGTGAGATCCCTGGAAAAAAAAAATCTCTTTTTGAAATAAATTAATAGGTAGGAGTCGCCAGTAGGTTTTAAAAAAAACATACAAAAAATAAGTTAACGGAAAAGCCGTTTTGATCCCTGATATGGGGACTAATCCGTCACTCCGGTTTGAACTAAAGATTGCGGATTTGGGAGTAAAGGTACGGTCAGGGAAGGTGTTAGCCACCCAGATTGCCCATCAAACTGACGACCTCTACTATTTATTTGTAATATTATATATTTGACGAAATTTGACAATACAAATGGTTATAAAATAAAAACAATACACACATGCAGCTAAGTTGGTTTATATACAAATAATACAATAAAATAGAAAATAAATAAAAGAATTGAATTAAGAAAGTAAAGAAAACTTATCGATTTGGTACCCTCAGGCCTATTTGGATTTTGACTATTAATGAATTTCGACTTTATCGTAAATTAACGGCTCTTATGCGCTTATATGGAAACTGGGATGATTTTTATATGTGTGGCTTGATTTAAAACTGGGATAGTATATTTGAGACGGTGTGAGGGAGTATAGAATTTCTGGGATATGGTATTTTTCGTGTATTATTGTCTTTGTGCTTCGTCCTCCTCCCTCAGATTTGTGAACGGAGTATTTATACATGTTTGTCAATGCAGTATTAGACTTGTATTAAAATAAGTAAAGCTCCAACTTGAAAAACTCTATCATTATCATCTTTAGATAACAATATTTTAATCTATGCTAAATGCAATTCACTTTGAGTCTTACGAAAGTGCAGTCATAATTGTCATTGCTTATCCTATTTTGTTTCTGATCTCTGTGATCTTGTGTTATTCAAATTCCAAAGCATGATTTGAAAGCATCACTTTAATTCAAATCTTATCATTCCACCATCTAAATATTCAACACATTCGTGGGCCTCCGTATCTAATAAGGTTCAGTTATCAACGGACTAACTAATAAGGTGGTTTACTTTAATGACTTAGACCTATTAATAAAAATGAGTAATTAATGATAAGGATTGGTTACGAATGGTTAATTAAAGTTGGAAATAATGGAACGGATATTTACGAATGGTTTTATGCTATTTTAAGTGGTTTTTTGAGATGTAAGCTGAAAAAGCCGTTAATTACAACATTATCAATTTTCATTTAGTCATTAAATTTTAGCTTCATCATCAGGTATACTAAAGGCTAGTAGACATTTTGAGGTGTCTACACTTTTCATTACAACTTTGACATGAGATGCTATATGAATAAAAACTATAATGTGCCGAGATCTACTCAAGACTTCTATCATGAATGCGAACAAGCCTTTGACTACTTCTATGGGGTGTTGAGCAACATCAACAACATCCTTGCCTTACCCCCTTGAAAAGCTTTATAATGGAAGAGAGTTTGGTGGACTCCTCCCTAAACCACCATTTGTAAATATACTAACCTCTTAACTTGCATTTGTTTAAGTTCATGCATTTCAACTTTTGCATTGCGTTTGATTGCTTTGTTTTAACAAGTTTTTGACATGAGAGCAAGTGAGGGAGGGTTACTAATTGTGTTTGAAGTGTGTAGAGTGCAAAAATCAAGGGTGGGGAAGCATATGCCTAGGTTAGACGAGCCTGTGTATCGCAATCCCACGCTAGGAAGTCTGAAAAAGGAAGAATTGGACGAGCTTGGGAAGAGTCCCCACGAGTTGGCCTCAACTCGTGGGAGTTGGAGCCAAAGGAAACAAAGAGGAGAATCCTGTTGCAGAACTCGAGCGAGCTAACCTCAGCTCGAGCGAGCTACTCAACAGCTCGAGCGAGCTCGCTGCTGAAGAAGAGCTTCCTGCTGCCTAGCTCGCCCAACTCCAACAGAGCTCGAGCAAGGTCCACTGCTACTTCCCCTATTTCACGAGTTTTCTTCCCTTCCTTCCTCATTTCTACAAACAAAATTAAAGGACAAACACCCTTTTCCTCTTACAATAACAAAACCCCAACATCAAAATCATCAATTACTCACCCAAATTCATCATTTTTCATTGAAAACTTGCTTTTATCCAAATTAAATTACTCCTTTGTCAATATTTAGCCTTTAAAACATGCAAATCAACCAAATTTTAACTAACAATTTCTAGGGTTTGAGCCAATTTCGAAAATCCCCAATTAATTGTCCAGGAGCTTGAAATTGGAAGAAAGGAAGAAAATTCAAGCAAATTTAAGGCTTGTTGACATTAATTCTATCAACCACAAGAAGTATTCAACATGGCAAGAAAAAAACGTAACACTCAAGCATCAAAATCCCAAAATTTATAAAAAAGACAGAAGGTTTTAGCATCCAAAGCTCTAGTTGTCCAAGAGGAAGTAAGGGAAAGTATTGGAGCTATTGAGGAGGTCACCCCTATCACAACACCGGAGATTGAGCAACTCAACGATTTTCCGGAGGTAAAATTACTTGATAATGCTCATAAGCAAGTATTTGAATCCCTTAGCAAGAAGAAATTTGTTGCTACTTAGTTTGTTTGCCATGATACCTTGGCCAAATTGGGTGTGCTTGACCAAACCAAAGCCTTTTTCGAGTCAATGGGTTTGTCCACCATATTAGACATGAATGAATTAACATACCCCCTCCCTTACCTTAGAATTCCTTAGTTCTTTGAAGTTGTCTAGGGTTGAGGATCGGAAATATGTTGAATTCCGACTCGAAAATGTATCAAGAAGGATAACAAAGTCGACTTTTGGTATGGTGTTTGGTCTTGAACCAATGGCAATTTTTCAAGAAACCCCATAACTTTGATGCTAAGCCAATTTGGAAAGAAATTGTTGGCCACGATTTCACATTTTATAAGGAGTGCCATGCTTTATATGTACATTATCCGGGTATAAGGTACTGACACCGATATATTGGCAACACCCTCATTGCAACAAAAGAAGCCAATGTGTTTTCGGAGTTAGACCTTACCTACCTCGAGTCACATCTAAATGCCCATCGGAGCTACAAAAGTAAATATGATATCCTTCAATTGTTGTTGGAGAGATGAAGGGATATCCAAATTGAGAAGGATAGCACGACTTACATCGTGAATGGAGGCTTGGTCACCAAGCTAGAAAATCACTTAATCCACGGTTTAATGAAGAAAAAGCTTATAAACCGGTTAAAGGAGGCAATCTCCTTGACATGAGCATTGTAGCTCACAAGTTTCATTGGGTGTGTTATGACAATATAACCAGGAAATATGAGTGGCTTATCAAAGATGCCAAGTCCATGATCTTGGAAAGCAAAATATGTTGTATATCCGTGCACTGAGGTAACTACCTTCTTCCCGTTTCTCATTATGCAAAGTCAATTATCAAGAAGCAACAAGCCCCCCAAGAAGACTCCTCCACTATCACTATACCGTGTTACCCCTTTGATTTTAAAGAGTTCACCGTCAACGACCCAAATGTTGTTGAATGAAATGACTACTTAACCAAATTATTGAAGCATGTCCATAAGGAGGTATACAAGGATAGGGTGAATGAATACTATGACCAATATCCTCCACTTCTTCACCTAGCTAGACAAGGACTACTTGATCCTCAAATTCCTTTGTCATATTGGGTGGATAGGAAAGTGTTTTTCCAAATGCCGACTGAGATGAGGGGGATGAGAGCCGAGTTTCTAGGAGTAAGGAGCGGGTTAATGATGAGAGCGGTGATAATCTTAAAGCAAGTGATGATGAAGATGTTCAAAGCCAAAGTGGTGAAGATGATGGTAACTTTAGCTCTATGGAAGAGAGCAAAGATGAGAACGCCATGAGTAGTAGATGTTGATGAGTAAAAGGTGATGGCCCAACAGAGGACGACACACATTAGGAGATGAAGGTTTCCATAACAATGTTCTCTTGGTACACCTTTGTGAGTCTCCTACCCCTCCTTTAGCTTCTCTATTATCTCATGTATATTAACTTGAATTTGTATTTATAATCATCATGAATAGCATAGTCCATTTAGTGTGTCATCTTGGACCCTTCATGGCTGTGATTTCTTGAATCCTAGCAACTTCAAGGGCCTCACACCTCGGTCCCATTGAGGTGACTATCTTTTTGTTTCTACCATGAAGAATTCAAAATGATAAATTACTTTCCATGCATTTCATACATGGCCTATGGCCAAATCTCCCCCGTTTTTGCACTAGTAATAGTGTTTAGTTTGGTTTGGACAAGATTTGCTCATAGGAAACCCGAGACAATTCAAATTAGCTTTCTGAATAATAGAAAACATGCATAACTTAGCATAGTTTAGCTTATATTGCATCACTTGTATATATATCATATAGAATTTGCATTGCTAGAGCATTGATTAATGCATTTGTATTCCTCTGCCCACTTTTGTACATTGAGGACAATGTCCGGAATAATTGTGGAGATGAGAATTATTATTCCAAAATGCTTAAAAAGTTGAAAAAGTTCGAAAAATATAAACATGACCTTTCTTTTCATAAAACCAAAAATTCTAAAAATTTGAAAAAATCACAAAAATCAAAAACATGTTCTTTACTTTGTAGTGTATAGCATAGAATTGTATATAATTGTGTGTTTGTCACTCTGATCACATAGGAAATATACCACATTCGAGACATCCTTAAGGGATTTTTGAAGAACAGCATGATATGATCGCCCCAATCTCTTCTATCTATTACTTTATGTTAATGACGTTGTGATGAATTTTTGCATTGCGGTTTGGTTACTATGTGATATTAGGAGTTGCATTAGATTACTTGTCATGTAGTTCATTAGGGCATATGCATTATATTTGTGTATATGTAGGTTGCATTGCATGACATATAGTTGCATTTAAGAAAATTTTGTGAAAATGCCTAATTGGGAAGTTCGACAAGTGTATATAAGGCCCTTTTAGGTAATTTTTCTCCTTGAGACTTTGTTTAATAAAATACATTCAAGACACCCTAGGTTGTGTCATACTAGTATCATTTGTCCCATGAGCTAAGGCCTAGTCATGGGTTTGCATGTGAGTCGCTTATCCAACCCTATGATGTGATATGGACTTGGTTAACTTGTCTAGGGGAACTTGATTGATTTGGTGGTTTTACAACCTAAAAATACTTTTCATTAGTAAGTTTGAAGTGCTCATTTCAAAGTTTTTGTTGTGGATTCGTTTTAAATTTCCAAGGAAACCTCAAATTGTATTGAAATGTTGAAATGTCACAAAGTGAGTTATTTTTGATGCAAGCGTACTACTTCGATGTGATTTGGAAAGAGATCCATTGAATTGGGCCCCCACACGGTTGTGAATTCAACCGCCAAAAGACAGAGTGACTATCACCCCGGAAAAGCTATTGTCTAGAGGTTAACCGATTGCCTAATAAGTGATTGGCGAAAGCAAAGGACAAAAGTATTTAGCGATTGTGAAAAAAATAGCCTAGTTTAACACCACTTGGAGGTGACTTGATTGTATCCTCTTGGATTTAGTGTCTTGGAGAACCACTATCTATGATGGAGTGTGTACCCTTATGCTGGTTCCCTTTTAGTTGAATTTTCGCCACTTAGATGAGGAAAGTGGATATTCTTTTGTAAATGCATCCTTTGCTTTGTTTATGTGCTTCATGTAGGATGCATCGTCATTTTCGCAAGCTCCACCTTGTCTTGCAAGAAGGCATTCTACCTTGGATGTATTGTTGTGAGTTGAAAGGGTGGAGTGACACAGGCTAATTGTCTCACATCAGATATGTTTTTAGATTAGTTTAAATAAAGGTCATAGTTCTAGTCACCTCTTTACTCGGGACGAGCAAAGGTTTGGTTTGGGTATATTTGATGTGACTCGTATTTACGCACATTTAGTCCCTTAATGTCACAATTTGGGTTGATATGTAAGCCAGACTACTATGACGAAAGTGTAAGTAAATAACAAGGTAAGCAAGTAGAGATGTAAACAAATGATAAAAGGCACTAGGGTGTCATGGGTTCATAGGGGAATCATGGTACAATTACAATAATGAGTCAAACAATAGTAGTTGTGTTGGGATCAAGTTAGTTTATGTCTTACAATCCCTGGAGAGGCTTAGGTCTAGGAGTCGAGTTTGTTTATAGCTTAAGACACCTAAAACGACTTGGTTCTCCCTATTCAACTATATGCATGGTCTAACAATCCTTGAGCTGGTTTATATCTTATAAGTTTTGTTGAAAGGAGAAAGAATCATGCTAGGTTTTCAATCAAGTATTTCATAAAACATAATATGTGCATAAGTTAAAAACACAACATACCATCATTCTTATGAACTCATTAAG
Source organism: Silene noctiflora (assembly GCA_009801015.1). Lineage (NCBI taxonomy): Eukaryota > Viridiplantae > Streptophyta > Magnoliopsida > Caryophyllales > Caryophyllaceae > Silene > Silene noctiflora. The sequence continues at coordinate 42,334 of VHZZ01002319.1, forward strand.
CATAGATCTAACCTATGATTACTCCCCTAATCCCCCACTTACCCTAGTTAGAGGACTACTCACACATCATCATGGTAAACATGTCATAAATGGTGTCAAACATCTTAACAAGCATAAACATGATGATAGAGTAAAACAATTAACAAAAGATTAAGTAAAAGGGATTAAGTAAAGAGTAATGGAATTGTATCAATTTAAGATGAACAAATAAAATGGAAGAATAATAGAAGAAATATTTGATTAATGAAGAAGAGTTGTCAATTCTTCAATACAACCCTAAGAATCTTCTATTACAAAACTAGATCTAAGATTGCTTGAACAATAAGGAAAGGATTAATATGTAATTAAGCTAATCTAAACTAGTAGAGTCCCTAAGACAATATTTCTAGATATCTTCTTCTCTTATAATTACATGAGCTATTTATATTAAGTACAAGTTTTAGGGTTAACTAAGGGCTTAAATGACGATTAGACCCCTTGAGGAAATCCGAAGACTCGTTAGAGCCAGAGCAACTCGTGGAGCTCCTTAATTTTTGAGGAAAGGATTCTTCTACGTGGCTCACTCGAGCTCTGGAGAGCTCGCACGAGCTGGGCTTGAGATTGCTCGAGCTAAGGTAGAGCTCGCACGAGCTCGCTTGCTTTCCTCCTTGCTCTTAACTTGTGGGGGATAGTCTGAACTCGTGGGGGATCCTCTTTATTGCTCAAAAACATGTTTTATTGACTAAGGCCTTTAGTCTTGGTCTCCTCATCGATGCTTGGTCGTTAGATGCGATCACTTTAGCCCAAAAATGATCCAATAAGGCAAGGTTGACGCTCTTATCCTACCAAAGGCACTAAAACCTCATAGAATAATAAATAGGTAGCTAAAAACAAGAAACGGCCCTAATAAACACGTAAAAGCATGTGGAACGAGTCACATCTTAAGGCCTAGTCAAGGGTTTTCATGTGAGTCGCATATCCAACCCTATGATGTGATATGGACTTGGTAAAATTGTCTAGCGGACCTTGATTGATTTGGTGTAACACCCCCTTCTTACCCGACCAAGGTAATGGGAGGATGTTACCATCTCAGTTTCCCGAGGCAGTGAAATCGAAATTACGAATAAGAAACATTTATTACAAATGACAATTTTAGTGGAAACGTACATGATAAATGAATAACAAAAGTGAACTATACGTTATACAACTCATCTATCGACTACATCATCTATGTAACTCGACTCCAAGGCTAGGAACTCGTCCCATCTCCCGCGTAATCCCAAACACAACATGTAAACAACTTTTCCCCATATGATTGGAAATATCATATGGATCTACACAGGTCACCCCGAAAATAGGTGACAATTTACACACAGCCACACACGGTCAGTTTCAATAACACAATTAAACATGAAAGAAAATAGGAATGAATTTGAAATGCAATATGAATACCAGGGATACACCCACGGTACCCACAACTCGGTGACGACACCGCAGCACCGCCCACCAAAACAGCCAGAACACAGTCTGTAAAAAGGTACTCGGGACACACCCGTGGTACCGGGCCCGGGCGCTAACCGGAACCCTTACCAGACAATGTATCTCAACCACACGTGTCCCTTCATAACTCAAGCCACTAATGTGCACATTCCTCTTGGAGTAAGAAGCTCCAAGAGATGACCCGAGCATAAGACGGTCTCCCAACCGCCTTATGTCTCCTATACAACAATGAATCACCGCCACAACACCTCTAACATCCTCCAGAATCATATATAACACAATATGCAATACAATAAACCAACACATATTCTCACATGTACAATACTATCAAACATGCCTCTTTCTCATATAAATGGATGTCAATTAAGCCAAGTACTCATGTGAACCAACAATTAAAGGGATACTTCAAGACATACTCCCCAATTAACATGTTATAATGCAATTCCCTCCATTACCACCATCTACTAAGACACAATCATCCAATTACATGTTATAATGCAAATACAATGGTATCATGAAACCAAAATTAACTAACCATTATCATGCCACCCTGAAATATTGACACTAATATGAGTCTAACCAGATTTACCCACAACAATCATGTTATAATGCAATAACAACACAATAATGACATATACAACCATTCATACTTATTGAAACCGAGTAGGATTAACCTACCTTTTAGCATACTCCAATTAGCACAAGCAAGCACACTAATACTCCTCTAAGAAGCCACATCCTAAAATTAATTATGTAATACTTATCACAACCATATACTACAACAATAACAATACTAATTAACCCTTAAGTAAAACCCTTAATTAACCAAAACCCTTATTGCATTTCCATAAGACAACACTCCCAAAAACTAGGGTATACTAACAAAATAAGTAAAGGATAAAGGATAAATATTAACTTACAATGTAAACAAATGAAAAAGGATGAAACTTGAGTGCAAATCTTCAAAGGTGAGGTGAGATATTGAGAGATAAGGTCATGGAGAATTTTGAGGGATTTTTGAAGATGTGAGGATAAGGTTTTGTGGGGAAATGAGGGAAAATTCTGAAAAAGAGAGGAGTTAAAAGGAATAAGGTCCACCCATGCTTACACGCACAAAACAAAGACAACGACATGTCACTTGGTTGAGTACTTGGTTCACTTGGTCGAGTGTGCTCCACTAGATCGAGTGAACCAGCCATTCGGTCGAGTGACCCAACATCAGAAACTTTCACGATTAAGCAGATATTACTCGGTCCTCGCTCGGTCGATTGAGATCCACTCGATCGAATACTCTATTTACTCGGCCAAGTGTCAGTCTTATGAACTACGGGATATTAAAATCTTCCCCCCTTAGAATGAACTTCGTCCCCGAAGTTCACACCCGACACAAACAAGGCATTTCCGACCGTACTCTCCTCTAAAAAAGACAAGGTAACGCTAACCCGAAAGAGGTCCCGACAACTCGTAACACCGACAACGGACAAGATCAATCTCACACGAGACTCATACTACCGCAAGCCCTTAGTACTGTCTATCACGCTTCATAGAACCAACGCTACTATCCCACTAATCCAACACCGACTCCCAGCACATTTTCCTTAACTCTTGAATTATTACACTTGGTGGCGTGGCAACCAAAAAATACTTTTAATTAATAAGTTTGAAGTGCTCATTTCAAAGTTTTTGTTGTGGATTCGTTTTAAATTGCCAAGGAAACCTCAAATTGTATTGAAATGTTGAAATGTCACAAAGTGAGTTATTTTTGATGCAGGCGTACCACTTCGATGTTCTTTAGAGATGGCTCCATTGAATTGGGCCCCCACACGGTTGTGAATTGAACCGCTCAAAGACAAAGTGACTATCACCCCGAAAAATTTATTGTCTAGAGGTTAACCGGTTGCCTAATTAGCGATTGGCGAAAGTAAAGGACACTAAAAAGCGTGGGACAAACCCCATCTTAAGTTTTGAAATGTGAAAGTTGAATGAGGTCAAATTTTGAGTGCTAATCAAATCCACTTTCGTTTAATGACTTGAGCATTTCATTCCCAAAACCTTTTTTTTATGCCACTGTAACACCCCATGAAATTGAGAGGAAATTTGTCCCACATCGGGAAAATATGGAGCTTGTRAGATGTTTATAAAGGATTCCACCMACCACTTAGTAACAAGGCCTTGTGCTTTTGGGCTTAAGTGAGGACAAATAATGGGCCCAAAGGTGCACATCCCATCTTATTGGGGTTGTGTTACAACGTGGCGAGTCGGGTTGTTATAAATGGTATCAGAGCAACCCTGCGATCGTGTGGTGAGACCGTGGTCAGGAGGACCCGGGTCACACATCTAGCGGGGGTGAATTATGGGCTAGGCTGCGGTCAGCTTTGAGGCATAATGAGGACGTTGTGTTCTTTAAGTGGGGGAGTTTGTAACACCCCATGAAATTGAGAGGAAATTTGTCCCACATCGGAAAAATATGGAGCTTGTGAGATGTTTATAAAGGATTCCACCAACCACTTAGTAACAAGGCCTTGTTCTTTTGGGCTTAAGTGAGGACAAATAATGGGCCCAAAGGTGCACATCCCATCTTATTAAGCTTGTGTTACAATGTGGCGGGTCAGGTTGTTATAGCTACCTTGTTGAGCTTAGGACGATTGTTGGCCTTTGCACTTGTAGAGAATCCGAGATTTGTCATGTCATATGCCACTAACATCATAGAGATCATCCTTCCATCCCATCTGATTGCCCATGTTGAAAGCATTTAGCGATTGTGGATAAAAGTAGCCTAGTTTAACACCACTTGAAGGTGACTTGATTGTATCCTCGTGGAGTTAGTGGCTTGGAGAACTAGTATCTATGATGGACTGCGTACCCTTATATCGCTTCCCTTTTAGTTGAATTTTCGACACTTAGATGAGGAAAATGACTATTCTTTTGTAGATGCATCCTTTGTTTTGTGTATGTGCTTCATGTAGGATGCATCGCCATTTTGGGAAGCTCCACCTTGCCTTGCAAGAAGGCATTCTACCTTATGGATGTCTTTTTATGAGTTGGAGGGGCGGAGTGAGACCCGCTCATTATCTCACATCGGATATGTTATTAGATTAGTTTAAATAAAGGTCATAGTTCTTGTCACCTATTTACTTGGGACGATTAAAGGTTCGATTTGGGGATATTTGATGTGACTCGTATTTACGCACATTTAATCCCCTAACTAGCCTCGTTGCTCATGCTTTTACGTGATTATTAGGGTCGTTTCTTGTCTTTAGCTACCTATTTGCTATTCTATAAGGTTTTGGTGCCATTGGTGGGAGAAGAGTGCTAACCTTGTTTGATTGGAGCATTTAAGAGGTAAATTGATCGCATCTAACGACCAAGCATCAAAGAGGAGACAAAGACTAAAGGCCTTAGTCAATAGAATAAATTTTCAGGCAATGAAGAGGAAACCCCACGAGTCCAAATCATCCCCACAACTTAGGGGGCAACTAAGCTAAAATAAGGAGAAAGCAGGCAGAGCTCGTGCAAGCTCTACCCAGCTCGAGCGAGCTGACCAACAGCTCGAGCGAGCCACACAATATGACCTCTTTCACGCAAATCAAGGAGCCTCACGAGTTGCTTGACCTCTAGCAAGGCTTTAGATTTCCTCATGGGGTATAATCGTCAATTAAACCCTTAGTTAACCCTAAAACTTGTACTTGATATAAATAACTCATGTAATTAGAAGAAAAGAAAAATCTAGAAATATCATATTAGGGACTCTATTATTTTAGATTAGCTTAATTATATTTTAATCCTTTCTTAATTATTGTTCAAGAAATCTTAGATCTAGCTTGGTAATTGAAGATTCTTGGGTTTGTATTGAAGAATTAACAACTCTTCATCATTAATCAAAGCTTTCTTCTATTATTCTTCTATTTCCTTTGTTCATCTTAATTTGGTATAATTCCTTTACTCTTTACTTAATCCTTTCACTTAATCTTTTGTTAATTGTTTACTCTATCATCATGTTTATACTTGTTAAGATGTTTGACACCTTTTGTGACATGTTTACCATGATGATGTGTGAGTAGTCCTCTTACTAGGGTTAGTGAGGGATTAGGGAAGTAATCATGGGTTAGATCTATGCTTAATGAGTTCATATGAATGATTGTTTGTTATATTCTTCAACTAATGCACATGTTATATTTGATGAAATGCTTGATTGATAACCTAGCATGATCCTCTATCTCTTTAATAAGACTTGTAAGACATAAATCAACTCGAGGATTATTTGACCAAGCATATGTTGAATAGGAAGAACGAAGTCATTGTAGGTGTCGTAAGATATAAATCAACTCGACTCCGAGACCGAATTCTTCCTAGGGACTGTAAGATATAAATGAACTCGATCCCAACATAACTACGGTTGTTTGTTTGATTCATTATTGTGATTGTACCATGATTCCCTGATGAAACCATGACACCCTAGTTCTTTTAATCATTTGTTTACATCTCTAGTTGCTTGCCTTTTTCTTCATTTGTTTACATTTTCGTTATAGTATTTTAGTTTACATCTCAAACCCAAATTGTGACACAAAGACATAACTACTTGCATTTGATAACCGTTTCATTACCCGTCCCATGGATAGACTTCGACTTACCATTTGATAGTTTTTTGTTGGATTTATAAATATTGTTTGATAGGGCGTGACGACTAAGCCTAACCATTCTATCAACATGTCCTAACTCATCGCGGTAGAATCACCAAATATTGGAATTATGCCTTTTCCAACCATCCTTCTTCTTGCAACGGTAGTCCACCACAAAAGCTCCTCCATCACTTAAAAAGCCACGAACTCTTTACTTCATTAATTTTTCTAATTCGAGTAAAACCACAACGGTCTCTTCTAAGGCCAATGTTGTCTTCCCCAAAAGTAAACTAGTGATAACCGTGTTATACTTTTTGGGAAGAGAAGCCAACAATATTATAGCCTTGTCTTCTTTTTTGAAAGTCTCATCCAACCTCTTCAATTGGGTGATCAAGCCATTGAACTCTTTTGGACGGTCTCTCAAGTCTCCGTTATCTACCATCTCGAGCTCAAAAATATCTTTCTTCGTGAATCGTTTGTAAGCCAAGGACTTCGCATATAAATGCTACATAACTTGGTCCACAACTCCTTAGGATTTGTCTCTTCTAACACACTATATATACTTGTAATATAGCTAAAGTCGTATCATCAATATCAAAATAATCCTAAATTAGTACAAACCGGTAACTAGCTGTAAGCAGGGTATCGTATCCACCAGGAGACTAAAATGTTCTATTTGCTAGATTGTAATCCGTCTAGTAAAAATTTCGGGGTTTGTTTGTTTATTTGCTATACTAACCGAGATTAAGAGAAAGAGAAATTAAGAGTAGAAATAAGTCCAACAAAATAAGGAGAAGGGAACTAGGATCAGTGGGTCACCATGGAAGGACAACGGTCAAGACTAGGGTCAAAATTAAGTCATAAAACGGTCTACAAGGTAGTGAAAAGGTCGTCTCGGATCATTAGTTGCCCTAGAATGCTTCTAACGGGCTCTCGCAACTTATTAGGAAACTCTATTGTTTGTAGCAGGTATAACGCTCACTAGGCTTTCGATCTTAGGTCGGAGTTTAGCGGTTTAATCAATCAATTACGTGGACTAATCAATCAATTACTATTAACTGTTACAATTAACAACACAAGTGCGATATTATGACAAATCTAATAACCTAATAATAAACCGTCAACAACCATGGCTCCCCTAAATCTTACCAAAGAATTTAGCTATGCATATTCATCGCAATGAAAATAACAATAATCAATATGACAATGAAAATAAACATGATGAATATATATGAATAACAAATAAGCATAAATAATAAAGAGTAAGAATAAAGAAGAAAGGAGATGCAAAGGGAAAAAAGATTTTAAGAAAGAAAGAAAGTTAATTAATTCCTGAATGAAAGGAGAAATATTACAAGTTCTCAGATCTAAAATTGAGAGCCAAAGCAACGTATGAAGAGTTTTAGCAGTATGAAAAGATGCCCTAATATATTTAGCAAAATTAACTAGCTTAAATACTAACTCCAAAAGTTAGAGTAATTAAGTAACTAATGGACCAAAGCCACGATTAAAAGCGTCTAATAAATAGCTTTAGTCGATCGACCAAGTCGACTAATCAAAGCTTTTGAGATGAACTTAATCGATTAACCAAAAAGACAAGTCGATCAACCTTTTGTCGTCGCGCATTTCCTGTAATGGTCAATGAACTTTAACGACCGCCATTTCTTCCTTACTTAGGAAAATAAGAGCGTTTTTTGTGGCATTGGAAAGCTAACAAGATAAGCTTTAGCCTCCAAATTTAATCACTTGATCATCATTTGTAGAACTCGAGTTATGGTTATTCAAAGTAGGCACAAGTAATGTGAAGCCCTTCTTGTGCTCGATAAGCTTCCTTACTTCACTAAGGACTCCAAAAAGGATGGTTTCCAAGATCATTACATATAAAGGCCGAGATTGCAAGCTTTAGTGACGGATTTTAGCTTGTTTGCACATACTCGGGCCTCTAACCTGCATAAAACACAACACGACCCAAATTAGCAAAAAAACGGAGAATAGTAGATAACGCTACTCAGTAATGCATAAAAATGCGTGAAAAAATAATAAATGTATATGAAAGGCACACATCAAACCTCCTCTAACCAAACCCTTGCTTGTCCCCAAGTAAGCAATACACACAAGACATAAAACGAGACTAATAAACGGTATACAATCTCAGAGCTAGTTACTCTTTTGTCTCGCTCAAAACATTTAATTAAATAAATAAACACTATAGTAATAAATCAAATGCAAATGAGTTAAATCAATGATAAAGCAACTAAACCGTCAACCTTACAAGAATTGAATATATTGGACTCTCACGGGTCGCTCATCACTCATTTAAAGAACATGGTGAGTATGTTGTAAGATAGAAAGAAATGAAGTCACTCGCCTAACTTCGACCTATAAGAACATGCATGCAATTTAACATGATACTTACCTCTACCGACCATACATATGCATTTCAACTAAACAAGACCAAAACACATGCCGAGGACTTACATATAATGTGACGTGAGGTAATTGGATAAAAAAGGGCAAAATGATTTGGATAAGTGAAGGTAATGTGTAACACCCCCTTCTTCTCCGGCTAAGACAATGAGAGGATGTTAACATCTCGGTTTCCCGAGGCGGTGAATCGGAGTTGTAATTAACAAACAATTAACATAAATAAGTCATTTAGCGATTACATACATAATAAATGAATAACAAGTGAACTCTACAAATACAACTCACCTAACAACTATGTCATCTACACGACTCGACTCCAAGTCCGAGGCTCGTCCTATCTCCCGTGTGACATCAAATCAACCTGTACTCAACCTGCTCCCCATACAGAAATATCATATGGATCAACATAGACAACCCCGGAAATAGGTGACAAATACACACAATCCAAACACATCAATTTCGATAATGGAACACAATGCAATATAAATGACAATGAAACATGACAATACATGAATGAGACACAGTTTCACCATGCCACACCGGTACCGGGACACAGGAAAACGTACCTACAACCCAGTGACGGAACCGCAACACCGCCCACAAAAACAGCCGGACCGCAGCCCGTAAAGAGGTACTCGAGACATACGCGTGGTACCGAGCCCGAGAGCGACTCGGATCCCCTACCAGACGACGTGACTCAACCTCACGTGTCCCTCCATAACTCAAACCATTAATGTGCACATAACTCTTGGAGTGGGAAGCTCCCAGAGATGACATAAACGTAAGACGGTCTCCCAACGGCCTTATGTCTCCAATATCACAAGTAATACCACCACAACTCCACAAACAACCTTCAATAAGATCAATATACATATGAATGCAACCATTAATACAAAGTCGTATATGACATATTATGCAACATACTATCAACATACCATGAATATAGCCACGTGTCCAAGAATCCCGACTCTCAAGTCGTGACAACCAACATCATGTTATAATGCATTTCCGACACTTACATGAAACTCATAATCATCCTCAATTACAATGGTGAATGCAAAACTACCCATATCATGGATGCTAAGTGATAAATGCAATCATTACACATATAAAATATCGAAACCGAGTAGGATTAACCTACCTTTTAGCAAATCTCCAATAGCTACTCGAAGTCGACACATTCCCGTCTCATGAAACTGTATCACCCTATACAAGTCACATAATACTATCACAATACATCCTACACTATTATACAATACAAAACCCCTTATTATTACCCATTAATTACCCATATAACACATACTAATTACTAATTAATTACCCATAACAAAACCCCCAAAAGTTGGGGTTCCAAAACACTAGAAAATGATAGATATTATTTACTTAGGTGAAAGGAATGATGAACAAGATGATCAATACCCTAACCAAACTTGAATCCCATGGATAAGGGGTTTAGGATGGTTTTAGAGTGAAGGGAGAGGGTTTAGAGTAATAAGGATAAAGGATGAAATGATTAGGGTTAGGTAGGATAAGGTTCACGAGATTATGTTTATCTGGTACTGTACAGATGCACTCGGTCTAGTGCTGAGTCCACTCGGCCGAGCTCCCTCAACTCGGTCAAGTACCACAGTACTCGGCCAGTGCCACTCACTCGGTCGAGTGTCAGCCACACACGGTCCACTGAGGTTCTACTTCGTCCTCTGTAACTTCACTTGGTCTAGTCGAGGTCTTACTTGGTCTAGTGTATGACTATAGTTCACTCCCGAGTAGTCCCTTATCAAGTTCGGTGATCCTCTCACGCATCTCGAGGTTCTTTTACGAGTCCCAGAATAACCGGGTATTACAATCTTCCCCCTTTAAAATGAACTTCGTCCTCGAAGTTCGCCTAACTCCCTCTCCTCTCTTCCCATCTCGCTACCGACTTTCAAGTCTTCTCTTTCCTGAACACTTACTCTCCTCATCCCACAATAACTGGGTATTACAATCTTCCCCCCTTAAAATGAACTTCTTCCTCGAAGTTCGCCTAACTCCCTCTCATCTCTTCCCATCTCGCTACCGACTTTCAAGTCTTCTCTTTCCCGAACACTTACTCTCCTCATGCCACTTACGCATTTCCCGAACACTTACTCTCCTCATTCCACTTACGCTCTTATCTCTCTCACTTAACTCACACTCATACTTGTGCACGTATCATACTTATTTCTTCTTTGAAATCTCAATTGTTACACTCACTCCCCCTAAAAGAGAACTTTGCCCAGAAGTTCACCACTTAACATTGCTAATGCTTTCATAAATCACTTAATTGGGTCTAAACACACTTCCTCAATTACTACGGATGTCTCCAAATATGACGATGTTACTACTTATACATTTCTCCCGTTATGGTTTCCCTAAGGTCAAGATATAAGGTCAAACTCAACGTTTGTATTCTAACCCCGTGAGCACGTCCGACTCGTGTCACTATTAATAACCAAGCATAAGTGTGTATTTTTTATGATGCCTCAACATGATTAACCAAATTTTTTACTATGATCCGATTACCATCCACATTCCTCAATCCCGTACGTCTCATGTCATGCATATACCGTGTTATGTCCATCACGTGGTCGCACATGTATCAATGTTCACTTTTACTTCACACAATCATTCCGTTTGTAGCTATTACAAGACTCAATCATGCATTAAACAACTATCAAAAGATCCATACATGACATTCATCATATAAATACGGAAATAATCACATGTCACGTAAAATTATTACACAATTGAAGCTACTTGATTACATTAAACACCTTTGGTACGCATTACTTTAAGTAACTACAAGTTATCCAAACTTAAAAAATTCATGGAAGTCCTACTATGCCCAATCGACCGCTCAAAAGACCATTGGGGTCACAAAACACGAGTATTTACTTGATACTTGGTCGGTCAAAGGCAAAAGGCATAACACCTTCTAAAAATAGAGTAAAAACAGCCCACTCGGTTGAGTGAGATGGGCCACTCGGCCGAGTAGGATCCACTCGATCGAGTGGAATGGCCACTCGGTCGACTGTCAATTGGGCAGGAGGTATTAAAAACGGCCACTAAGGGGAACTTGATCGAGTGCAAGAAACACTCGGTCGAGTAAGGTCCTCACTCGGTCGAGTGAATAGGGCAATCGGTCGCGTGTCACTAAACAGAATTCCCTTCGAGGGAAAAATGATCTCCAAGCTTAACTATTTTGCCAAACTCATACAATCAAACTCCTATGGTGATGGCCACCAATGACTAATTAATACATCGACAAGTCTTTGGCGTTATGGCCGAGGTTATACAATCCTACAATAAACAAATAATCCGAGTCTCCACCGAGACAAACATGAAACAAATTCGAGTTATACAATTCAACATAACAAGAGAAAAACAAAAGGCATCCGACTCAAACCAAGCTAAGTCTATCGGGTAGATTTCCCCTTGCCCAACATGGACGTCCATCGCCTCCTCCTCCTCCTTCTTCTTCTTCTTCTTCTTCTTCTTCTTCTTCTCCTCCTCCTCCTCCTCCTCCTCCTCCTCCTCCTTCTTCTTCTTCCTCCTCCTCCTTCTCCTCTTGTTCCTCTTCCTCTTAATAGCCATACCTCTCATTGCCTTCTTGCTCCACTCCCTCCATCGAAGTCCCGGAAGTCCCTCCTCTACTCCCAAGTTGCCAAAAAATCTCCCGCCGGCATAGTTAGGCCCCGCCCAAGGGCCCAACAAGTGTCCATCATCGTGGGGAATTCTTGTACCCTAATCCGATGGTTGGATACCATAAGCCTTGAACACACCTGAAGCATCTCCCGGCTCGTTCTAATAGTTGGGGTGGACATTGGGTTTTACCCCTTGGTTGTAAGTCATCTCATGCATGTCCCTCATTACAAAACTCGTGTTAACACGATCAATGAGCTCCGCCATGTGATAATTGTAGTCATAGCTCGGTGGTGGTTGGGCATACTCATGAGTATAGGTGGGAGGTGGTGAGGGAATAGACAAGTGGGGTGAAGAACAGGGTGGTGGGGAGCCAAGGTCCTTCCCGTCCTTCAAGTATCCAAGGTCATAAGTGAAGTCACAGGAGATGGTGTAGCACATGGCCGGAGGACGTGGTGGTCTTACCTCCGTGAGGTGCTCAATTTCGGGCATCCTATCCTTAGTGGGTAGTCTTATATACTCCTCCCCGGCTACCTTCCATGCCTGGCATCTACCCTTCACCTCCACGATCCAATCAGCCCTTGAATGCATATAGGCTATATCGGAGTAGGGTATTGTCGTGGTCAACGGCTTATCATCCTCCCCGGGTTCATACCTCAACAACCTCTTGGCCAACAGGGTGATAATGACACCACAATCCAAGGAACATTTCTCCAAGATGGATAACATATCTAATGCATGACACACCATGGACACGCCATTGAAATAAAAGTGCTCCTCGTGGTACGGGTTCAAGTAAAACTCAAAAAGAACACTTCCGTGGAGTTAGGCTTGCTCACATCCTTCCTCCCGTAAAGGATTTGGGTAAAGAGGCGTAAATAAATCTTTAGGACCGGGTGCTCTACATTGTTCACCTTCATGTTACTCACCACGGTACCCACATTTCCCGTATTGAGGTCAAAGAAGCTTGTCGCGCTCATCCCCATCTCCACCTTGTCAAAGTGGAACTCGGTTCTCTTATCAATCCCTAGGTGGGTTGCAAAGGTATCATAAGAAATTAAGAAAGGAGTGTTCTTGAGCCTAAACCTCACCGCATAGTGCTTTTCAGCATAAATGTAAGAGCTTAGAAACTCCAAGGTAAGGTTACGATAAGATAATTCCTCTAGATTATACAAGCCCTCCAACCCGAGGATCTTGAAAATCTCGATCACTTCCTCCTCCACTCCTAACTCCCTCAAAGAACTCTTCGACATACATCTAGTTGGGGCCTTCCTTCTTCGGGATAGGATAAAGAAGTCGTCCTTATGGTCCTCACTCGCAAACTCAATGCCCGGGTATCTCAGAATGGTAATGGCGGATGGGGCCACTGGCTCTTAGTGAGGTGATGCGGCTTGGCTATTTCTGGTGTTTCTCGGCATGCTAAAAAATAATTTTCACAACAAGGCATGGATATGGAGAATAACAATCAAGAATGGTTTGGAAAAAATTGGAAATTTTCAACACTTTGAATGAGGACTTAACAATTGAATGAAATGTAACATGTTCTTCCCGTAATACATCAAGCAAAGTTCACTTAAGATAAAATTTCCGGAAAAGTGTAGTCTTTAAAATCACATAACTTCTCATTTTAACTCAAAATAACCAAGTTTCTAACAATCATAAGACCTTTGACACAATTTAACAAGAACCAAGCATGAAAATTTCAAAGTTGTAGTATGCAAACTTAGCCATTTTCGACACTTTTAAGCTCTGGAGTCACCTTAACAATGTCCATCAACATTTCACACTATTAATCAAGTGTGAAGCCCCATAAGACAAGCAAAGCATTGTTCCAAAGGTAGGAAAATAAATGGAGACATGTATACTCAAATTTCGAGACTCTTGTGTCAACACTCAAGGTAAAATTTTCGGTGTAAGATTATATGCATCGTTGTCAATACGGATTTAAGGCGATTTAAAACAATTAGACCATGTTCCAACATCATAATCACTATTTATTCAAGCTTAACAAGATGGTTTCCAAGAGTTTGAGTTTAACTTTTAAAACAGAAATATCGATTTTAAACTGTCATGACAACATCCACAATTATTGTGACTTATAATTAAACCGGGTTTAAGGGAAGAAAATCACAACCCGTTCACTACTACATGGTTCGAAAATTTTGGGCATGAATAGAAAACAAAATTTCACTTTAAGTTGATGTATCACATTACTAGTTAAGGTGGTGCCCTTTTAGGCCAAGTAACACAAGTTTTACACATGAAAAATCAAAATTTGGGCAAGAACTCCCTTCATTTCGAAACTTTAAGACGGAATTTTAAGACAACTTTTTCAAATACAATGCAAGATCCAACATTAACAACAAAGGTTAGGCCCCTGTTGTTCACAATCCCCCAAAACAACATCAAAATCCCAATTTATATGAGCAACAACAAGATTTCGAATAATTTACATATGGGTAAAAGTTTGACATCAAATCTTCATATTTAACAACAATAATGATATAAAAGATTGTTTACTAGCATAACTTAGTCATAAACAAACAATTAATTGACAAAAGTTCAAGAAAGCCATGTAGATCTAAATATTTCAAAATTGGTACTAGATGAAAAGAGGAAAAATCAACATACATTGGTTAAGTATTAGGATTTAGAAGTAATTAGGAACGTAAATCTCGAGTTTGAGCAAAATGTAGCAACAATGGAGTTGTAGAAATATTTTTAGAGAAATTTTAAAGTTGAAGGTATGAGAAAATATGAAGTGAAGAAGATAAGGGAGAGTAAAAAGTGAATTTTACTCGAGTAACTTGACATGTGTGACTCACTCGGCTGAGTGCCGAGTCCACTCAATCGAGTTATGGTTCCACTCAGTCGAGGGACCGAGTTCACACGGTCGAGTTCCCCAACTTTCAGAAACTTTCCAGATTCTGGAAAATTGGTCCACTCGGTCAAGTGCACTACACTTGGTCTAGTGGGGACTCACACTCGTTCGAGTGTCCACCTATGGTTTAAGAATTTTGGTTAAATTCGAATGGTGGTATCCTTGCATCAAAAGAAAAGGTTCGGGGTTACATTGGCTATCGGTGGTTTCCACAGGTTAGTTCGTACGCCAATTAACTTACTGTTATTTGTACATCATACGCATGCTCGCGATTACATAACTAAGCGTCACTAATACTCACGCTTAAGATAGTTCTAGTAGGTCTAAGCATTCATGCTACATACGGGTCAAAAGCGGGACTAGTGTCTCTCATACTAGTACATGTCAACATTTATAATACCTACTGCACATGCCAAACTACTCATACCATTTCCGCTTTTCATTACACATCACATGAGAGGTTATATCAAGTAAAAGATCTATCAATCATCACAACACATATACAACCACATATCATTTCCAATTTCATTCATCCATACTCAAGACCACCCACGTAATGACCAACCGAGACAATAGGAACTAGTTTTGACATGAGGGCGCATACTCATCCAAAACCGATCTCCCATTGTACTCATGTCGGGTTCATTTTATTAGACACTCCTAGATTCATTTTGGTTCATTTGTTCAGGTTCCAAAATCGTTGCTCTGAATACCACTTTGTAACACCCCCTTCTTGCCCGGCCAAGATAATGGAAGGATGTTACCATCTCGGTTTCCCGAGTCGGTGAATCGGAGTTGTAATTAAGAAACAATTAACATTAATAAGCTATTTAGTGATTACATACATGATAAATGAATAACAAGTGACCTATACAAATACTACTCATCTATCGGCTACGTCATCTACACGACTAGACTCCAAGTCTGACGCTCATCCCGTCTCCCGCGTGACACCAAATCAACCTGTACTCAACTTGCTCCCCATATGATCGGAAATATCATATGGATCAACACAGGCCACCCCGAAAATAAGTGACAATTACACACAACTCAAACACACCAGTTTTGATAATAAAACACAACGCAACATATGTAACTATGCAACATGACAAGCATATGAAAAAGTGATATGTGGTTAATTTGGCACGATATCCCCCTTCTTTGCCATGCATTTTGATCCGTTTCGGAACGGTTTGCACTATTCCTTTGCATTTCGTTCCCGTATTCCCCACTCTATGAGCCTATGTCTCGTTTTGCAGGACCTGAGACATAATTGATGAAACGGGAGTAAAAGGAGGTGAATTTGAAAAGAGCATGGTAAAAGAGAGGAAAACAAGGCTTAAAGAGGTTCCCAGCCGACTAACTGACCGACAGACGACCTGGTAACCCATTCCATACTTAGAATAATTTTTGAGGTAGAAGCAAAGGTGCATTCTGGAGTGCTCCCATCCGGTAGTTGATCGACAGCCTACCAGCCGGCTAGGGCCTCCTGACATACCGAGTTTTGAAGGAAAAGTTGAAGAATAAGAGATCCCAGCCGGTGCACCGGCAGCCTGTCTACCGGCTGGAGCAGATCCCATGACTTAGTTTATTCTAGAAGGTGGAAAAACAAATGCTCTCTGGAGTGTTCAGAGCCGGTGTGTAACACCCCCATACTCCAAAGTGCCTTACCAAGGCTACCTTAAGCATGGAGATGTTACCATCTCGGTTTCCCGAGGCAATGATAATCAAAAGACATAAAGAAACAACTTTAAATCAATAGTTAAACTGGATACAATTGTCTTATCAAAACTGTTAAGCAAAATATAAACCAAAAAGGCAAACTGCCAAAGTCTCATAATCTAAATATAGCAATTAGACACGGACACAGCGGAAGTCTCTAATCGTGATGATTGCCCGGATATCCCATGCGCACATAAGATAAACCTGCTCAACATATGCTCACCATCGCCGAATGGATCATCACAGTTACAAAGACAACACGGGGTCAGTTACTGTCAACACCAACCAAATAAGCAATAACATAAACATTACCACACCAACTCCTCCACCACTCCACATCACTGACTA
>VHZZ01002319.1:112088-126286 GCA_009801015.1 Silene noctiflora
CCGTGTAAAGGGGAGAGTTTATGGGTGATTGTGTTTTGCTTATTTAATTGGAGAAAACACAATCATACCCTATGATTAGTAGGGTTGCATGCTTGTCTCTTGAGAAGAGCAAAAATAGGAAAAAGGATTGGGCATCCTTACCCATGCAAAAATGCCGGCCACCCTATGGATGTATGAGGAGTTTTTTTTCTCTCTTCATATATACATTCATTCTAACCTAATTCAATAATTTGATTATTGAAAAATTCTCTCTATAATTGTCAAGAACAATTAAAAGAAATCTCTCACAAAAATAATATTATTTCCAGCATTACTAAGAGTAGTAAATAATAATATTAGATATTATTTTATGCGCACATTTACTAATTTCTAGTACCAAAATTAGTAGATGTATTAAGAATTTTTACCTTGGTACAAATCCTTGAGGAGTAGATCTTGCTATTAGATCTAAGGGTATTTCTTGTTGCACTTGGAGTGCTGGGATTTTTATAAGAAGACTAACTTGGAAGGTGTCCAATTTAGTATATCCATTCCGCATTCTTTGTAAGTAGATCGCTTTTTTCTTACTTCGCTTTTATTGTTATGCATGCATAAGATCCTTTTAGTTTATGACTAAACTGAATTTATTAAGATATTAGAGGTGTCTAATATGAGGTAATTGAACCCTTCAGTTTTATCATTATGTTTATGCCAATTAAATCATTTCTAGTTATTGTTATTTGCATTATGAGTGAGTAGTTTATTTTGTCTATGGATTAGGGGAGCCATGCATTAGTTGTTATTTTATCATGTTAGATTAGAATGTTATAATATTGCGTAAAAGTTTCTACATATGTTTGCTTTTTAATTGTTAATCTTAGGTTATTGATCACAATCTTTGGTTAAGTGTGTTAATACATTCTATAAGTCGACATGCACAAATTTTTATTAGACAAAACATGTTGTAGTAGACCGATCTAACCATAGCGAGAGTTCGTTAAAATCCGATCCAAGTCGACAATAATATCGAGAGGTGGTTGTCTATAGGCCTAGACATTTATCTTTGTTATGCATTTCTAGTTTAATGTGAGTTGTATTTTCTATGCATGTGTGACCCGACACCCCTAGACTCCTCTAATCATATTTGTTAATTAGTCATTTTATTTACTTTGCATCTTTATTTACATTGCTTTTCACCCAACCAAAACAAAACTATAACCCGATCTTAATAAAGACCTAATCATAGCATTCCGTAAAGCAACATCTGTTTCTCTGTGGTTCGACCCCTATTACTACATTCAATTGTTATTAGGGTATTTATCTTTGCTAGGTGTGCGACCGCCTGGTCATCTTGTTATCAACTTGGATAATTGTTAGTCCATGCCTAGTTCCATCTCTAGATTGCAAAGGTGAACCCTAACATCCTAGTCTCTTTAATTATCGTCCTTAACCGTCTTTTGAAGTACCTTATCTTTTGCTTTTTTTAGTCTAAATTGTAGTAATTAGTTTAAAACCAAAACCCCTTTCTTAATTTGAGTTAAACTAGATAACAAACGACCATTCCTAGTGCCAATTCCGTCCTTTGGGTTCGACCCTTGCAAGCTACAACGAGCAATCGTACACTCGCGAGGCTATACAAATTTTAAAGCTATGTCAAGTTTTTGGCGCCGTTGCCGGGGACAACAACGTTGGATAGGATTAGTTGTTTACATCTAGGATTAATTCTTTTACTTATTGTTTGTTTATCTCCCTTTGTCCTGGTGCAATCTTGCATTTGGACCTTTTTTATCTTCTCTTTTAAGTGCATGAATAGGTGCCGAATTGGACCTCTTTTCCCGGTTGATCGTGAGATCGAGAAGACTTTCCGGGCAAGAAGAAGATTGACATTATCGGCATTGAGAGGTTCTCCACCTTTACTTAACCAACCACCAAACCCCCCATCTCCCACAATAGATTCCCTAGAAATAAACCCCTCCACCTCCACCATCAACCCACAAATTCCAACCATTGGGATACCATTTCACCAACCACATCATTCACCGAATCATTCCCCTCCCATCTCACCAAATTACACACCACCCAACTCACCAAGAGACAACCCAAGAAACAACAACATACAAGCGGAAGATATGGGTGATTATCCAATGGGCTATTACAAATAGCCGAACCCTAACCGGTCTTGCTCGGCCATTAATTACGGGGCTCTTGTTCCTAATAACTTCGAATTGCGTCACCATGTCATCGCTTACATTCAACAAGACATTTTCCATGGGATGAAAAATGAGAATGCTCACCAACATCTCACCTCTTTCAAAGAGAAGGAGGGTACTATTATGAGTAAGAGGTGGCTAAACTCTCATAATCCGGGTACTTTCACCACTTGGGATGCTTTGTCTAAGGCATTTATCAAGAAGTTCTACCCATCTTCCAAGACCGCGAGGATAAGGCATGCGATCCAAACATTCAAACAAAAACCCATGGAATCTTTGAGTGAAGCTTGGGAACGTTTCCTGGACCTCCTTGCATCTTGCCCCCATCATGGTATTCCTAAGTGGATGACCACTCATAACTTCTTTCAAACCCTTGAGCAAAGGTTTAGAGACATGATAGTGGCGGCTTCCGGTGGTAACTTTGATATGATGAACAATGCCGAGATTACGGAGATGATTCAAAACATTTAAGAAATGGAGAGTAGCTACTCAAAGGATAATGATTATAGAGGTTAATGGTCCTCAAAGATGAAATCGGAATACAAGACCAAATTGGATGCTTTGACCAAGGAATTTAAAGATTTCAAATTAGAGAAGAAACAAAGTATGGGGAAACGGTCTCATGAGGGAGGGTCTAGCAATTCAAGGGTGTATTACGTCCAAGAACCTAAGTCCTCTTTCCCAAGAAATCATCCACCTCAAATGCATTGTGAATATTGTGGAGGAGTGGGTTATACCATTGAATATTTCTCATCTATACCACAAGATGAGCCATACTAACAAGAATGACCCTCATTACCAACAACCTCAATATATGGCACCACCCAAGCCGGACCTCTCTAGAAAATACAACCAAGGCCAAGGCTAATGTTCAAAATTTAGGGGTCAACAACACCAAGACAACCAAAGCTACATCCCACCTCACAATAGCTACCAACAACCATACCATCAACAATCCTCCAACCAACATTACCAACAACAACCATATCATCAACCAAAATACCAACAACCATACCAATAACCATACAATGAACCATCTAGTTCCAACTCTTTAAAAATGCTGAAGGAGATGGCGGCAAAGGCCGAAAAAAGGGAAGCTCAAGCGGAGCAACAATTTAAAAGCTTGAAACCGAGCTCTCCAATGTCCAAGCATGCCAAATGGCATTTGATTATTACATGGCCAATCCAAATCCCCCCTCTTCACAAAGAGGTCCTAACTCATTGCTTCTTCAAGGTTCCAATCCTAGAGAGGGACCACCGCCACATCAACAAGCTCATGTGGTACCCTTGAGGAGTGACAAAGAGTTGGAAGACCCACATCAAGACCTTGATAATGACCCAAAGATAAAGAGAGGCGAGTCTAATGGAGGATTTGAGAGCCCACCACTTTCACCATCAAGTAAAAGGGAAACCGCAAAGAAAGGAAAAGTGAGTGAGTCAACAAGGGATGATGATAACTTTGTGTTGGAGCAAGTTGAAGTTGATGAGCCAATACACGACAAAGGCAAAGAAAAAGTTCATGAAGATTTGGAGACCCAAAAGGAAAAGAACACACAAAGCAAAGCATACAAGCCATCATTGCCTTTCCCTCATAGGGCTAAGGGCATGAATGAACAGAAAACGTTTGCCAAGTTTGTGGCAATGTTGAAGAAACTTGAGGTGTCATTACCTTTCACCGAGGTAGTGACACAAATGCCGCTCTATACCAAATTCTTCAAGGATGTGTTGACCAAGAAGAGGAATATTGTTGAAGACACTTTTCTTCCAATGGTAGGCTAATTTAGTGTCGTGTTACTTAGCCACATGCCTGAAAAATTACACGATCCGGGTAGTTTTTCTATCCCTTGCATGGTTGGGCATGTGAGTATGCAAAGAGCCTTATGTGACCTTGGTGCAAGGGTTAGCATCCTTCCTCTTCCTATTGCTAGGAAACTTGGTTTGCAACACATAGTGCCAACATCTATGACATTACAACTTGTCGATAGATCGGTACAATATCTAATGGGTATAATTGAATATGTCCCGGTTAAGGTGGAAAGTTTCTATATTCCGGCGGATTTTGTTGTGCTTGACATTCCGTAGGACTAACAAACTCCCATCATCCTTGGGAGGCCTTTC
This sequence comes from Silene noctiflora, assembly GCA_009801015.1. NCBI lineage: Eukaryota > Viridiplantae > Streptophyta > Magnoliopsida > Caryophyllales > Caryophyllaceae > Silene > Silene noctiflora. The sequence goes on from VHZZ01002319.1 coordinate 116,396, forward strand.
TTGGCAACCGGATATGTCAACATATGTGTAAGAAGGGGTAAACTCACGTTCACCGTGAGAGGTAATGTGGTAGAATTTTCTTTGTCGGGGCAATGTCTCAACCAATGTTTGAGAGTGTTTATATGGTGGATACTCTTTAAGAGGTGATACGTGAAGCAAAGGTTGAATGCCAAAGAGGGAAACAAGAGGAGGCACTTGAAGCACCACCAACAAGTTTGCTTGAAGATGAGAGTACGGACTCTCCAAAGCTAGATCTCAAACCTTTACCCTCTTCCCTTGAATATACTTTTCTTTATAATTATAAGGCTTACCCCGTGATTATCAATGCTAACCTAACGTTGGAATAAAAGGAAAAACTCATGATTGTTCTTAATGAGAAACAAAAGGCAATTGGGTATAGCATTGACGATCTTACGAGTATCGATCCTAGAGTGTGCATGCACTGCATAACACTATAGGATAGATACACTCCCTCCACTCAACCCCAAAAAAGGTTGAACCAAAAGCTCATGGAGGTGGTGCGTAAGGAAATTGATAAATTGCTTGAAGCCGGAATTATTCATTCGATAGCCGGAAGTGAATGGGTTAGCCTGGTTCAAATTATCCCCAAAAAGGGCGGTATGACCGTGGTTTAGAATGAGGAAGGTGATCTCATATCCACCCGACCGGTTACTGGTTACATAATGTACATTGACTATCGAAAGCTTAATCCCGCTTCAATCAAAGATCACTTTCCATTGCCTTTTATTGATCAAATGCTCGAGAGACTTGCAAATCATGAATATTTTTGCTTCTTTGACGGTTATTCCGAGTTTTTGTAAATACCCATTCACCTGGATGATCAAGCAAAAACTACCTTCACTTGTCCTTATGGTGTCTTTGCATATCGAAGAATGTCGTTTGGACTTTGCAATGCTCCCGGGACATTTCAAAGAGCTATGATGTCTATATTTGCCAAGTATCTTGAGAAGTCTATGGAGGTGTTTATGGACGATTTTAGTGTCCATGGAACCTCATTTGATGATTGTTTAGAGAACCTCTCCCAAATGTTCCAAACTTGCATTGAGTACAACTTGAAATTAAATTGGGAAAAATGCCATTTTATGGTGCAAGAGGGAGTGGTTCTTGGTCATGTCATTTTCAAGAAGGGGGTCCAAGTGGACAAAGAAAAAGTGGAGGTGATTAAGAAACTTCCCCCACCCACCAATGTCAAGGGTGTGAGGAGTTTCTTAGGGCATGCCGACTTTTATCGTCGTTTCATCAAAGATTTTGCAAAAATAGCCAAGCCCCTCACTTCACTTCTTGCTAAGGACACTCCCTTTGTATTTGATGATGTTTGCCTATAAAGTTTTAATAGGTTTAAGCAAGCCCTTTCATCGGCTCCTATTGTACAACCTCCAAATTGGGACCTCCCCTTTGAATTGATGTGTGATTCAAGTGACTTTGCAATAGGGGAGGTCTTGGGTCAAAGAGTTGATAAGAAGGTTCATGTTATATCCTATTTGAGTAAGACTTTGGACAACATACAGTGCCATTAGACCTTACCTCCTTTTGCTCTAAGGTAATTTTCTTTATGGATCACACCACATTGAAACATTTGATGGTGAAAAAAAAAGCCAAGCCGAGATTGATTCGTTGGGTGTTGTTAATTCAAGAATTTGATATAGTGATGAAAGACAAATTGGGAGCCGAAAATGTGGTGGCGGATCACTTGTCTAGGTTGAAGCAAGAAGCAAGTGGTGATGAAGATGATGGAGTACCTATCAATGAATGGTTGCCCGATGAACTCCTTATGGCAATCACCAATTCATTCCCATGGTACTCCGATATTGCCAACTATTTGTGTAGTGAGTTTATCCCGTAGGAATTCGACCTTCAAGCAAGAAGGAAACTCAATTATGAAGCCAAGAGGTATATATGGGAAGATCCATACCTCTATAGAAGATGCAATGATGGTATCTTCCGTAGATGTGTGACACATGAAGAAGGCAAGACAATCCTTCAAGCATGTCATTCAACTACTTATGGTGGCCATTTATCCACTTCAAGGGCTCAAGCTAGAGTTCTACATTATGGATTTTATTAGCCTTCTCTTTTTTACGGATGTCTATGCCTTTGTTCATTCTTGTGACTTATGCCAAAGGAGAGGTAATATTGGTAGAAGGGATGAGATGTCATTAAATAACATCTTGGAGATTGAACTATTTGATGTATGGGGCGTTGACTTCATGGGACCATTCCCAACCTCCTACGGCAACAAATACATATTGGTGGCGATGGATTATGTGTCCAAGTGGATAGAAGCTATTGCCTCTCCTACAAATGATTCAAGAGTCGTTTCAAAAAATTTCAAAGAGTTTATATTCCCGCGGTTCGGTGTTCCGAGGGCCGTGATTAGTGATGGGGGTTCCCACTTTGTTAACCGTACAATCTATGCTTTGCTCAAAAAGTATGGTGTTAGGAATAAGGTGGCACTTGCTTATCACCCCCAAAATAACGGGCAAGTTGAAGGGTCTAACCGGCAAATCAAGGCAATCCTTGAGAGGGTAGTGAACAAGTCCCGAAAAGATTGGGGTGCCAAGCTTCACGATGTGCTTTGGGATCTAAGGACCGCTTACAAGACACCGTTAGGAACCACACCCTACCGGTTGGTCTTTGGCAAATCGTGTCACTTACCTCTAGAGTTGGAGCACAAAGAAAGGTGGGCTCTCAAAGAGCTCAATTATGATCTTGACATTGCGATGAGCTCTAGATGGACACATATTAAAAAGCAAAGCTTTATAAGGAAAGGACCAAGCAATGGCATGACTCGAAAATTGTGAGGAAAGACATAAGTGTTGGCGACAAGGTACTCTTATTCAACTTTAGATTTTGGCTCTTTCCCGGGAAATTGAGATCTAAGTGGTCGGGGCCCTTTGAGGTGGTTATCGTCTACCCACATGGTTACTACGAGTTGAAAAATGCAAGAGGAGAGAATTTCAAGGCAAATGGCCAACGTGTCAAGTACTTCTATGAAGGTCAACTGATTGATTCTAGCGGTGAAGTTGAGCTAGAGGATCCCCATCCTTCAGGATGAGTAATTTCATTCTTGAATAAGTTTTTGCTTGGTGGAGTCCCTCAATAACCACCAATTGTAAATAGCATGCATCTAGAATAGGGCATAATCGAGTTTGGATCGCTCATACTTGAGCAAAGGATGGTCAAGGGAAGCTTGACTTTGAAATTCTTTGGTTGAAAACTTTGTGTTGAACACTTGTCCCATACTTGGCCCGAATCCCGAGGAAAAATTACTGGATTGGAAAGCGGAACACATGAAAAATTGGGCCATGTATGGAGTTGTATTGAGTGAAAAGGAGGGTGAAGAAAAAGAAAGAAAGAAGTTTTAAAAAGAAGTAGCAGTGTGCCTTAGCTGGCCGGCAGGCAGTCGGTCCACATACCGGCTGAGAGCACATCAGAAGCAAAGTTTTTAAATTATTGAAAACAAGTATCAGGTGTTGGCAGCCGGCCGGCAGGCAGCCGACACCCCCACCGGCTACCAACACACAAAAAGCCAAGTTTTGATATGTTGAAATAAAGGGAGAAGAGGTGCGAGCCGGTAGGCCGGCAGCCGACTAGCCGGTTATGACCACCTTTAATGCATACTTAGCCATTTTTTAGAGAAGGGGTTACTCCCAACCGCTCGGCTGGCAGCCGGGCAGCCGGCTGAGAGCACCTGTATACCCAAATCTGAGGAAATTGGAGCAATAGGTGTTGGGAGTCGGTTGGCCGACAGCCGGCCCACCGGATTTGAAGACAAGGTTGTGCTCCCAGCCGGTACCCCAGCTGCTGGTCCAAGGACTGGCCCTGAGCACTCCAGAACTGAATTTTTTTTTCGAAAAATCAAGGCTCCCAGCCGGTCCATGGACCGGCTAAGACCCCCTAGATCGCGATAATTAGGTCGAAAATTCCAAATCTCATTCATTTTTTCTCAAATCTCCTTCTCTCTCTAAACCCAAACTCCCTTAATCTTACACAACAACCCCAACAACCTTCAACCCCATCATCAACAATCATTCTCAAGCCCTTATTACTCAACCTAAACCAACCCAATCACAAAAAATGCCTCTGAAACGGACTAGACAAGCTTTGGAGGCGGAGTTAGCGGCGAAACTAGCGGAAGTGAGCTCCGGGGTTGGGCCCGACGAGGATTTTCCCGAGATCGTGTGGGTCGACAAACTCCACCACGGTAAGTTTGAATTATTTAAGCACCATCCTCTCCCTTATTCCCCTTTCATTTGTATACATTAAATGAGGGCCTTTGGTTTAGACAAAGTTACACTAGAATTGTTCAAAGGCTTAGGGATGGAGAGTATGTATGGCTTCTATCGCAAAACCTACCCGAGACTAACATGAGAATTATTGAGTACCTTTCAACTTGAGAAAAATCGGACTATCGAGATGGTAAGGGATGTCACATTTCGTCTACTCAACACTACATACAACCTCCCTTTGGAAAAGCTTTGTAAAAATTTTGGGTTGAAGAATAAAAAAACTTATAAGCCCCCGGAGGACTTTGATCATGGGAGGATTTGGACCCTCATTTCAGGTTTAGAGGATAGAAAGAGTTTGAAAAGGTCGGATACCGCGTGCCACAATGCCCCAATTCGCATTTGGCACCGATTCCTAGGGCGGACCCTTTTTGGGAGGGATGAGTGTCATAATTTTAGAACCGATGAGCTTGAAATTTTGGGCTCATTCTTGATTCAAAAACCCTCCAAGTACGACATAAACATTGGCCACCATCTCGCCTTACACCTACAAAAGCTATCAAATAACCCTTTGAACAGGGTTGGGATTTATTTTGGGGGTTTGATAATCCAAATTGCCAAAGAAGTGGTGTGTGATTTAGATGAGTCAAGGATGAGGTATGTGCCTGGGGAATCCTATTTGACCAAGGATTACCTTTAAAGCAAGCTTGATTGGATCAAGAAACTCCCCGAAGATGGGCTTAAGTATTGGCAAATTATGGGAAAAAATTTCATCCCTCTTCCAAATGCCGATAGGATGAGAGTTCTTCCCGATCAAGAGCATTATCTCCTTCCTTTTGAGCAAGAAACCAACCAACCCCCTCCTTCACCTGTGAGAACCTATGGGAGGTATCACCAAGGGCCAACCCCGACTTCCGTGCAATTCACTGAACCATCCCCTTTTTGCCCTCCTCCTCACCCCACTCATTTTCCACCTTAGAACCAATTTCAACAAGGTGAGGATCGTCTAGTCCACCACCACAATACCCTCCCCTAGACCCCTCTTTAATTAAGTTCATGGAGGACATGACCTTGGCCTCCCAAGTGGCGTCTAGTGAGCGAGAGGTGTTAGGGAGGAAACTTGATCACATCTATTATGATCAAGGGGTAGGCCAATACCCGGTCTACGATGACTTTTGTAGGCGGGGTTACCGGAAGGCCAATGACCCATATCTCTCCTATTACCTTTGGCCCGATGGGGGCTATTAAAGCCATGATGGGAGGAGAGTCCATGGCGACCTCAACTTGCAAGACAATTACTTCTCCTCCCCTATCTTCCCTCAGCACCCCGTCGATGAAGATGAGCAACAGGCGGAGCAGAATGCGCAGTGGTTTGATAACATCGTCCCGTTCTTTGGTAGCGGGAGTGGAGGTGGTGGAGTAGAGAGTAGGCATGTGGAGTCCGGCTACGATGGAGATGAGACCGTAGATGTTGAGGCCACCCCCATGACTACCGACGAGCTAGTGAGCAGTTGTGATCTCCTCTCGGGGTGGGTGGATCTTTAAGCGGCCTTGGTGTATCCCGTTCTCGCTCCATTGCAATCCAAAACAAGTGTGAATCCTTTAAATCCAAACTCTTTTATTCTTGCATATTATCTTAGAATTGCATTTAAGTAGATTGTATAATACGTCATGTAGTTGCATTCATTTAGACTTGCATTTAGAAATTCAATTACATGTAATATATGCTTTCATATAGAAAATGAATTCATCTGGATAGAATTGCATTGTTGTTAAATTTAGCATGTTGACATGAATCGTGCATTACATTTTTCATTCAAAATACAAAAAAAAATTGAAAAACATAAAACACCAAAAACATGTCTTTTAAATCTTGAATATCCTCCACACACCAATTTCTCATTGATAATATGTAAATAAATAAGTGTGGGGAGGACATTCATATAAATTGAAAAAAAAAAAAAAAAAAAAAAAAAAAAAAAAAAAAAAAATTGGAAACATAAAAACCCCAAAATATGCATTTTCACTTCTTAATTTCCTCCACTCAATTATTTCCATGTGGAAATTATATAAATAAATAAGTTAGGCCCGACTTTTTGGGAGTGAGGCCTGTGTGGGCGCATAGGGCCCTCAAATTTTAGGGGCCCAATTCTGTTAAATGTTTTATATCATGTAAATATTGATACATATAAGATAAGTATAATTCTATAGCGCAGATGTCAAATGTGTTTATATATTCCAGCAACCACACGAGTTCGAATCATCCCATGATCATTTTTGTTTCCTTTTTCAATTACGGGACCCACTCAATCATTAATGGTCTCTCCTATTTATATTTTACGGTGATTTGTGTTTCTAAAATGCCCTATTATTCCACATTTTCCTCTAAATTGACCTTTATGTATATTTTCTATATTTCCTCTATTTCTAATAAATAATTCTTTTTCATATTAATTACACAAATGATAAATAATTTTTGTTGTGATAAAGTATGGGTAAAAGTTGTTAAATTTACTAATGCCTATGTAAATAGGATAGAGTTAATTTTCTGTTATAAAATACTACGGTGTATTAATTATGAAAAATATATGTTATACGAAGTATTAATTTAATACGGATCAGTTTAAAAAATGCGATATTAATTTGGTTTAATATAAATTGGAATGTTCATAAAAGAAATATTCAACCTTAAATAAAATATTTTACAATTTTGTATACATAATGCTACTATATATTTTTTGTTTTGGATATAAATATCATAACAAGCTTTTTGAACAATCTATAATATACTTATATGGGGCCTCGTTATAAAATCTCGCACAGGGCCCTTGAAATCTCAAAGACGGCCCTGAAATAAGTGTGGGAAGGGATTTTCTATATTCGAGAAACCAAAAACATGTATTTTTCATTTCCAAAAGCAAAAATCCAAAAAAATATGTTCTTTTCCTTTTCAAAAATCAAAAATACAAAAACATGCTTTTTAATTTACTCATTCTCTCCCTACATTTAGTTCCATTGCGGACAATGTCCATGTTAAGTGTGGGAGGGAAATATCTACCTTGTATATATTTGCATATAATTGTACATTTGTAAATGAATTTGTAAATTTGATAAAATTTCAAAAAAATAGAAAAACTTTCAAAATTTCAAAAACATGTTATTTATTTTGCATTGTATATATATTTGTGTTTGGCTAACAAAGTGGCATAGGTTCATTGAGTATTCAAGGCAAAAAGGAGATTAGAATACCGCTTAGTATAGACGTTCCTATCTCTTTCTTTTTTTTCGTTCTTTCTCTATTTATAACATTGTATAATATGGAGGAGGATGGGATTTTGTGCCTTGGATGTTCCCTTGGGGAACTTGTGGATTGTTGACGATTGATTTGCTGCTAGGATAGCCAAATCTGTTACATGTTTCAATTCATACTTGCTTAATTTCAACATGCATTTGTCACATGTATATATGTGTTTGTTTTAGTTATAGCTTTTGCATGGAGTTTGTAAATAAACTGTTTTGCGTAAAATGTGGTCAAGGGAGGGAATTAAATATCCCAAGGATGATTATATTCTAATTGTGCCTTCCCCCTCCCCGTGGCTCGCACCCGTGGCCACTTGGTTATTCATGGGAAAAAAAGAATTTGTTCAATGAGTCTAGTCCACCTTGTGAGACCATAGACCGTAGGCTAGACCTAGGTCTCGACCCAGCTACTCAATTTTGAGGATTAGAGCCTCCTAGGGTCGGTGCATTCATACCCGAACCTCATTAGGAATGTGAGTAGATCTCCTCGCGAGACGTGTTATGTCTAGACGCATAAGTGTGTCATTCATTCCTTAGACCATGAGTTGCTCTATTTTTGGTGCACATTTTATGAAAAAAACATGTTTGTATATAATTTAGCCTAACATAGCCTAATAAGCCTTGTCTTGACCCTTGCATTAGTTCCCCTTTTAATTCACCCCCTTTGAGCCTTAGCCTATTTCATTTGGCAAATCCACAATATAAGCTACATTCCATAAATGACCTTCCTTGATCAAGAATGAGTCATGTTTGTAGTTGTGAGAAAAGAGGTGTTTTAGGTCCTAATTAGTGGATGACATATGTATTCACTTGAGTCGGAATTTTGGCTTTTATTTGGAATTTGTATATAAATAAGAGGTGTTGGAAAAGATATGGAAAACAAAAGAGAAAAGTGAAAAAGTTTTGAAAAATACAAAAAAAAAAGTTAGTTGTGTTGTATATAGTTGTTTAGAAAAAGAAAAAAAAACCTTGGCAGCTCCTCTGAAGGAGTAAGAAAAAGGCGTTGCCAAATAAGAGGTCCTATGATGTTTTTCCAAGTGAATAGGGTTTGCACAATTTTTGCATGAATTTGTGATGTGAATTCCTTGTTAGGGGTTAGACGTTACTCATTTATTGTAATAAATACCGAGTTGAATGGTTTGTAAAAGGGTTTTGGTATTTTTTCCAACTTGAGTCGGGTTTATGCAATTTTTCCATAGTTTTGTGTAATCAATTCTATGTTACGGTATAGACTTGTCTCATTTGTTGTAATAAAGAGTCGGATAAGCGGAATTTTGACTTTTCTTGATTTGAACTTCACGTATCCAAACGGTGCTTGCACTAATCCCATTTTGTCCTTGTCCTTAGCCCCGATGCAGCCCTCGTTTCATATCTTATGCACTGCCTTATTTTCGCATCTCACTTGGTCATAGGACGGTCTTACACACTAGATTGCGGGCATGTTCTCACAAGTCGTAGTAGGAGAGTGTTTTGGCTACTATTTGTGCACAAAAAACCCGATATTTAAATGAGAGGCAAGTGACAACCGTGAGGGTGTCGTTGATCTAGGTCCTCTTAGTCATGGGTCTTTGGATGAATCTTGTGTCGGTTTTGTAAATCTCGGAGTACTAGTTTCATTTTCCCTTTTTCCCTCTCTTGAATCCGTTACTTGAGTATTAGTGGTCACGCTAGGGTTGCTTGGGCCACCCTTAGGGGATTAGCACCTCCGTTGGAATTCTGAGATGGTATTTTCCGACCAAGACCATGTTTTTGAGATAAGAACTCGACCACTTAGATGAGAAAAGTGAACAATTTTTTTAAGATGCATTCTATTAATTGCTTATGTGCTTACATGTTGGATGCATCGCCATTTTTTGGCAAGACCCCACTTTCCTTACAAGGAGGCACTTTACCTCATGAGTGCTTCGTTGTGAGTTGAAGGGACAGAGAAGATTCGTTAATTGTCTTTCATCGGATATTATTAGCTTAGTCACTAGTTGTGTGAATAAGGGTCTTAATGTCTTCTACTGATAGGTCGTCGCTAACCTATGCAAAAATAAATTCCCTAGGTACAACAAACAAATATAGTATTTAGGGGTCGAATCCACGGAGAGTGCGGTGGTTGTTAATTAGTTGTGATGGACATAATTTTATCTCGGTTAGTCACAAGTTATGGGGGTTAAAAGATTGGTTGATTAATGCAAAGTAAAAATATAAAAACAAACAATAAAATAAAATTCGTTTAGGGGGTCGGTTCATACATGCAAATTGATATTCAAATAATTGATAAACTAGTAGACACAAATTATCATCTAAGCCAATCGATGCCCAACTTTCACTTTTAGCATCGGCCTTAAATCGGGTC
>VHZZ01002320.1:58755-70840 GCA_009801015.1 Silene noctiflora
TAATAATGCAAAGGATGATCATCATGGAGACAAAGAAACATTCAAGAAGAGTACTATATCAAAGATTGAAGAGCCTAAATTATCAAAGGATGATCAAGGCAAGGAGACTCAAGGTTTTTCGTATCTCTTATACGACAATGTTGTACGTACACTTATATCTTTTCCATCTCTCAACCTTTTCTTATTTCACAAATTCTTGTTTAATACGGGAATATCCATCCATCTTAAATCTAAAACGGGTCAAATAAGATAGATAAGACAAAAGCAGAATGTATATAGATTAGCAAGAAAACATGTCCTATCGATGCAATATTTCGATCGTTTTAAACTTAATTAAGACGGATATGTCCGTCTTCTATTACTGTGTTTGGTAATAGATTAGGTAAATTTGAAGAGTACTTATATATTGTTGTTTTTTTGCTGATTGTAGATGATATGCAAAGAAGAAACATGGTATTGCCTCCATGAAAAGTATTTCAAAGATTGAAACGTACGTATAAACCAGGCCGGCCTAGCGGATGATAATAACCTCTACATACTATTTGTTTCATCTTCATGGTTATACGACTTTACCCCTTGAATTTGTTTCATATTTGTCTAAGGATGGCAATAGGGTGCTACCTGAATATTAAACGTTATAATAAAGAGTATTAATGTTCTACTCTTTATAACCTCAACTTTAAAAGTTAATATTATTGTGTAAGATTGATATTTGATACAGTATTTAACATGTTTTTATTGTCGTTAATTGAGATGTAAGTACTCGTATAACATAAGATGAAGGCGTATCCAAATTCATGTGACTTGGATATATTTTTTTTTTGGTTCATCATGTCATAATTCAACTTATGTGAATTCTTAATAAAGTCAGGTCCTTTTAGACTCAGTGGAGCTAAATAACTTAAATGAGTTGAACTGAATCGAAATTCGCTGAAACGATGAATAGAGCTGAAATAAGTTGAGTAGTTGAACTGAAGTGAGCTGAATTGAGTTGAGCTGAAGTGAAGTGAGGTGAATGGGAGATGAAATTAAGCTGAAAAAAACAATAATCTGTGCAGGTCGATCGTTGAAATGTGGGAAAGAGTCAAAAGTTGAAGATTGGGGATGAAATCTCGGTTTAGTAGAGTTATTTTATAAAAATTAAAACAAGCTATTTTTCATTACTTAATTAGGGGAATGACAACCGGTTGGAATGTGTGTATTAAAAAAGAAATAAGTTTGACTCTTGAAATGTTAGAACTAAGTTTGAAATGAAGGTTTCTAAAAATGAAGATTAAAAGTGTGTGAGAAATTGAAAATGTTTTATGCAATATTTACAAATATAAATAAATTGATGCAAAGTAAAATTGCAATTTGATTTCTGGTTATTTAATTTAATTTTATTTTCTTGAAATTGGTATATTTTATTTTCTTGGATGATTACAATTGAAATGGTTCCAAATATGCCATGTTCTATCAGACCATATTATTGTCACAAACTTGAATAATTTCACAAATTTTGGGAATATGTTTATTAATATGAAAAACCTATTATATAATAATGGAAAAATATAAAGTTAATAAACATAATGGGGTGTTTGGTAAACGAGATATTGGTCGATTTTTAGTATGTTTGACCCATCAATATGATATTGACCGATGTTTATCTATCTCGAAGATCTCTTCCCGCACAATCCATCTCCAACTTTAGACCTACCAGTCTCTACAACACTACCTGTACAATGGTCACAAAAATCATTGTTATCCGCCTCAAGCCTTTCATGAGTAACATTATCTCACCTAACTAGGGGAGCTCAATCCCAGGTAGAGGCACTGATACTAACTTTATCGTGGCCTCTAAAATTCTTCTCTCCATGCACACCACCAAAAGCAAGGTAGGGTGGTTTGCTCTAAAGCATGACCTTCAGAAAGCTTTTGATCGACTTGAATGAGACTTCATTCATACTTGTCTCTCTCAGGACAAAATTGACAGTGAAAGCATCTCTCATTATGAGTTTCATATCCACCTCCTCTTCCCATGTTATCTTTAATGGCTCTCCCTCTCCTAGTTTCATGCCTTCTAGAGGAATCAGACAAAGAGACCCTCTCTTTCCCTTTCTAACCTCATCCACCAATCTTGCTCAGACAGCGATTAGACACCCTTCCCCCTTGAAAAAGGAGGAAGTTTCTTCTCCCACCTTCTTTTTGCTGATGATATCCTTATGTTTGGTCACTCTTCCGAGCAAAACCTTTGTGCCCTCCAAGACACCCTCTTCTCCTTCTGCTCCTCTTCTAGTAAAAAAAAAACAACTGCCTCAAAAGCAAAACTACTTATGTTCTCTAGGCACACTCTCCTTGAGGACATTGATATGTTCGAAACCCCTTTGCGTATCAAGCGTATCAAAAATTTTGGGACTTACCTAGGCTTTCCCCTCGCTTGTAAGAAATCCAAAAAAGCTGACTTTTAACCTATTATAGATGACATCCATTCTAAGCTTGCAAACTGGAAAACCCATTTCCTTTCAAGAGCTGGAAGACTTTGTCTAATCAAATTCACCTTAAATTCCATCCATTCTCACTCCATGCAATGCATCCGCCTCCCGTCTACTATCTTGCTTGATATAAACAAACTTGCCCGATCCTTCCTTTAGTCGGGTCATTCTTCTAGAAAGCTCCACCTCACCAACTGGGATTTAGTCATCCAACCCTTAGCCCTTAGTGGTTTAGGGATCAAAGCCTCTTGCCCCCTGAATGATGCATTCTTTACCAAACTTAGTTAGAATATTTTTTTTGGATATATCCTTTTTAGCCTCTCGCGCTAACAGAAGCAAATATATGTCCTCTTCTTCCATCACCTCCATTAGGTCTGGTTCCCATATCTGAAAGAATGTTGGTATTGGCTGGCCAATCCTTAAAACTATCTCATTTGGCCAATAGGTTATGTTCGTCCATTTGTTTATGAAATGACCCTTGGTCTTGCCTTGGACCCCTTAGAAACGCTCCCTCGAATTCATCCTCGATTTTGTTACCAAAACCATTATTGCCATACCCCTTCCCTCCACTACTAAGCCTGGCACTTTTTTCTACTTCTCTTGCCCCGAAGAACAAATTCCCCTTAGAAGCGAATTATAATTATTTACTCGAACCCTCTCCCTGCCCATCTTCCCTTCTCAATTAATATGTTTTGACTTTGTAACTTGCCAACTCGACCAAAAATTAAGGTCTTCATGTGGTTGGTTTGGTGGGATAAGCACCCCCATCCTTCCCTCCTCTTGCCTCCCCCTTTGTGACAACCCCTCTATTTTTGGGTCTTCTCTCCACATCCTACGCGATTGTAAAATTGCTAGTGATGTATAGTCCCGGTTAATTTAAAGTTAAACCCTCCTTATTTTCCCTTGATCTTCAACCTTGGGTGCATAAAAAATGCACGTCTGCGGACAGCTTATGGACCACCATTTTCACGTTTATTGTCTGGCGTTTGTGGCTCAAGCGATGTGACTCTATTTTCTCTTCTAACCCCCTGCCTCCGACATCTTGCCTCTCTGTAGCCATTTTCTCCCAAGTCTCCTCGTGGGTCTCTGCCAACCAGCGTTCCCAACCCACACCCTTGTCCCTTGATCTTCGTCTTTCTGCCTCTTGCTCTTATAGCTAGGCACCTCCTCTGCATAATTGGTCTAAGATGAATGTCGATGCATCTTTCTCCCCCTCATCTCCTTTCGCTAGCTGTGGGTTTGTTGTTAGGAATAGTATTGGTTCTTGGGTTCGGGATTGGTCTACTCGCTTGGTTACCCCCAACCCTTTCATTTGTGAGGTACTTGCGATTAGAGAGGGTTTGCGTACTTATGCTATTGAGTCCGCTAATAATTTTGTGATTGCCTCGATCTGATTGTATCAATGCCGTTAATGCAGTTTTGAAGAGAGACACCCCTTGTCGTCCATTTACTAACATTATTGTTGAGTGTAGAGAACAATTAAAGGCATGTCCTCATTTGAAGCTTATTTTTGAAAAAAGATCGATCAACAAAGTAGTTGATGCAATTGTTAAATTCGCTATTAATGACATTAGCCATTATAATGGGTGTTTTATTTGGGTTAATATATGCCCCTTCATTTGTAAATAGACCTTTGTATGATAGACTTTATTTTGTCATATAAGCTTCTAAATCTCGACCCCCCCCCCCCCATGATGTGTTTGAACCTTTTCCTTTCCTTTCAATATATGTTCATTCCGTCCAAAAAAAAATATATGCTAATTGTACTGTTTGGTAAATAACATATTGAAACAATATTTGAACAAAATACACATTCACCTTTAACTGCATTTTCAACTCATCCTATACTATTCATATATTAGACTTTTCTCCATTTTAATTCTATAAAAAATTTATTTCCTTTCACTTTTGTCATTGTCTCCTAAAAAACCTCTACAAATATGGCAAATGTACCTATCAAGTTCAAAAGGGTGGCGACGACCTTCGATGAGGCAGTCTAGTGGAGACGTCTGTGCGAGAGTTGTAGTGATAGTGATCGAGTATTGGCCGGAGACCGAGGCCAAGCTCTCTGATCTCGTTAACTCATTTATTTAGAAAGGCGTTGGTTTGGATCCATTCGATATGGAGATGGATATGGATATGGCTCAGAGTGACGACATAGGTTCTAAAGACGATTTTGAATCTGATAATGACGACAATGATGATACACAAAGGAAAGAGAGTTTACGTGATTTGTTATTAGAGTAGAAGAGATAATAATAAGGGTGTGAAACAAAAGATTAAGGGCTTCGATGATTTTGAAATTGCATTACAACTATACGACGAGAGTAATAACGATGATGATATGACTAGTACTACTTGAAGAAGTAGTCTTAAGCGTAAAGTCGTGTCTCATCTTCTCGACAAGGGCTTCGTTCTGGTAACTAACTCATCTCATTTATTCATCTTGTTTGTCGTTTTAATCTATCTACATAATTGTTTTCTTTTAATTGTACCATGTTTTCAGTATTTAAGTTGGATAATTGAATCACTGCTTCTTTATCATAAAATGTGCAAAATAAAATGTTAGTTTATGCCACAATAATAGTGATAGTAATAATACAATTGTTGGCTAATTTTATGTTTTAATCTTGTTTATCGCTAGTTTTTCCAATCAAAATTCCGATTATTTAGAATTTGCTAGGTCGATTATTGTTGAATGTTGTTGAGCCTATTATGTTGATGATGATAAGTTCTCCTTTCTTATATTCCCTCTTCACTAATGGTATATGCTAGTATGGTATGACAGGTTTACAAGGACATTATTCATGAATGGAAAAAGGTTGATGCATTGGTTCAAGTCTTGGTCCTTGTATAGTCGAATGTAAGGGTATAATTTTTAAGCTCACTTGATCATGTTCTGAACAGTCTTTAAGACTGGCTGGTTCTAAATGGTTCACAAAAACGTGTCTGAAATCGTGTTAATTGTTATTTTCGCAAATGAGATTTCGAGAATATATTTTCTACAATATATTTTGACTGGAATTTTCTAGATATAAGAAACCTTTTGATTTTATGGAAAAATAACTTTGAAAATGGTTTAGAGTTTGCCTTGCAAAAGAAGTCAAATATCTTATGGTTTATTTTATTCAAAGATATTATTTAGTATTATCTTTTTACCTAAATTAGAGAAGTTGTTATACAACAATATTATCTATATATTGTATAAGGATTTCATCAGCAGGTGTTCAACGAAATTGATAGAGCTTGAATTTTCAGTTTTGCAAAACATTTTAACAAGTGACAAATCAGTTCTTTTTTTTTTTTTTTTTTTTTTTTTTTTTTTTTTTTTTTTGCAAAAGTCTTTTTCTGTCTTTTTGAACCATTCTCAAGTGCTTAAGTCTTCATACTTATACGGTTAACTTGTTCTCCATCATTCCAATTGTTGAACCATATAAGGAGACATATTGTGTTGTAATTTTCATTTTGTGAGAAAGTGTTTTTGGGGCACGAGGTTGTACTCGAGTTACACGATCGGGTTGATCGTAGGGGTTTTCTTTGTAATCGAGTTTGGTTATAAACAAAATATTAATAAGAGAGAGGGTGGACGTAGACCTTTAGTGAGTAGGTCGAACCACGTTAAAAATCTTGTGTCTTGTGCCTTCTTTCTTTTGTTTGCTTTCGTTCTCTTTTAGTTTCGTAAGTTTTACCTCACGCTTACGACCAAAACAGTACAACACAATTTTTATGGTGTAAAACTTCACCGAGACTATTCAATTTGCCTGTGTATTGTTTCAGCATCGAACGTGAACGTGCTTTTCACTTTATAATTTTAAAAAGGTACTCAATTTACCCCCTCCCCCTCTTAAGTACCGGATCAATAAACTCAACAATTAGTATCAGAGACTCGTGCTCTTGATTGCCTTACCGCAAAGAGTTTGATCCTTTTTGAGTTTATCTATTTTTTCTCTCTTTCAATGATTTCCAAATTTGTCAAATGTCCTGTCTTTGATGGCACAGACTATGGCTGGTGGAAAAATCGTATGATACATTTCATACAAGGAACAGATTATGAATGTTGGGTAATCATCCAAAATTATCCCCTTGTTATCACTACCACCGATGCTAATGGTGCTGCTAGTGAAAAAGAACCAAAGGACTACACATCCGATGATTATAAAAAAGTGGAGAAGAACTCTAGAGCCATATCGCTCCTCCAATCTGGTATTGTCGAGGTAGAAACAAGACGTATTGTAGGATGTAAAATGGCTAAACAAATCCGAGATAGTCTCAAACTAACCCATGAGGGAACAATGCAAGTAAAGAAATGTCGTATTGATCTCTTAATGCAACAATACGAATCTTTTAAAATGCAAAAGGATGAGTCTATAAAGAGTATGTCTTCCCATTTTTCAAATATAACTAACGAAATTGCAAATCTTGGTAGAACTTTTGAAAATGAGGACATTGTCCGAAAAATCTTAAGGAGTCTCACTAAGAAATGGCAACCTAAGGTTACGGCCATTGAAGAGGCCAATGATCTATCCACTCTCTCCTATGAAGCTTTGATGGGATATCTTATGGCACACGAATTAAATCTTAAAGATAATATCGATGAGAATCCTAAAGCCAAGGGGTTAGCCTTAAATGCCTTCTCAAGTGATAATGAAAGTGATCTTGAAGAGGAGGTTGCTTTGTTGTCAAAACGTATTGCCAATATAATTAGAAAACAAAATAAAGGAAAGTTCGAAAGTTATAAACCAAAGAATTTTGTTCCTTCATCTTCCTCACCATGATCAAAATCTAGAATGGACTATTTTGGATGTGGTGATTAAGATCACCAAGTTCGAAACTGTCCGAAATGGTAAGAGGAGAAATTTAATGATATACGTGAAAAGTCTAAGCAAGAGTATAATGTGCAATGATTGCTGCAGTTTGGGGTGAGTCAAATTCAGAAGACGATGAATCCACTACAAAACCAGAAGAAAAACTTTGTCTCAGATCTACCTACAAGCAAAGGACAAAACGTAAAACATATGATGATTCCTACAGATGTCTCATGGCACACTCGGATGCCTCTGATAGTGAGTCAGAAAACGAGGTAAGTCTTGCTCATCTCAAAACCAAGTTTAGGTCTTTCTCTAAGGATAAACCTGTAAAATTACTTGATGAGACATTGGACACCAGTTATGAACAAAATAAGCGTCTCGATGCAATGCAATACGAAATAGAAAGTATAATAGAGGAGAACATTCTGTTAAAGCGTGATCTGAAGAACATAACCAAACGAACAGTCGACCAATCTGTTCATTATGAACTTACTGCTGAGAACGAGTCACTTATCAACAAGATCCATGCTTTAACTAAGGAATTAGATGAGATAAAAAAGATGCATATTATTAGTTCAACCATTTATTCTGGAATTCGTTCTAAATTTGATATACTTAATGTTGATTATGACACTCTCCTTGAAAAGAATAAGAAATTGCTTGCGAAAGTTAGGAATTTGGAGACCGATTTGAGTAATGCCCGAAATGTTGTTGCTAAATAGGAAGGTAGTGGTACCCTGCTAAATTTTCTGGCTAATCAATCTTTGAACACTAATAAACTTGGATTAGGTTATGACTCTCGTTATGACTTCAAACAAACCAATTTACCATACCTTATTGTTTGGGTTCCTGAACAGAAAGTAAACAGACCTCCTAACTGTTCAAAATCGAAAGACACCAGTTCTGCTAGTTTTAAACGACCTAAACCTACCGAACTATATTTTCGCAAGCGAAAATATGTGGGCCTACATGAGTATATCATTTGCAAATTTTGTGGTAACACAGGTCATGTATTTAATGCTTGTAAAAAACGTTTAGGTCATTTGGATCAAAACATAAGAGTCGTCAAGAAAATGTGGATTAGAAAGGATGTTTTTTATCTTGTTCGTAATAAGAAGGGACCCAAACGTGTTTGGGTTCCTAAATCATATAACTAATCTCATTTCAGGGCCATATGAGAGGAGGAAATCGTTGGTATCTTGATAGTGGATGTTCACAACATATGACAGGTAATAAGAACCAATTCCTCTCATTAACGGCCTACAAAGGTGGAAATGTGACTTTTGGAGACAACAAAAAAGGTAAGGTAGTTGGCATTGGCAAATTTAGTAAGTCTCTTTCACATTCCATTGATGATGTGCTACTTGTAAAGGGTCTTAAACACAATTTGATTAGTATTTCTCAATTATGTGACAAAGGAAATAAAGTTGAATTTCATGCAAACCTTTGTCATGTAATCAAAGAAAGTACAAATAAAATTGTTCTTGAAGGTAGGCGTGTCAGGAACATTTATGTGATCGACTTAGGGAGTATCCCTAGGGAAACCTTTAATTGTTTATCCGTTATGCAAAACAATCCTAATTTATGGCATAAAAGACTTGGGCATGTCGTTTTCTCCTTATTGAACAAACTTAACCAATTCGATTTAGTGGATGGTTTACCACCTATCAAATTTGAAAGTGAAGGAGTTTGTGAAGTCCGTGCTCAATGCAAACATGTCCGAATTTCATTTAAATCAGAAAAGCACCACCGCACCACCAAGCCTCTAGAACTCATTCACATGGATTTGTGCAGTCCCATGAGTATTAAAAGCCAAGGTGGAAGTCTTTTTGTATGTGTTCTAGTGGACGATTATTCCCGATTTGTTTGGACCTTATTTTTACATGCAAAAAGTGAGACTTTTGAAAAATTTCATTGTTTAATGAAAAGGATCCAAAACAAACTAGGTAAAAAATTAATCTCCATTAAAACCAATCATGGAAGAAAATTTGAGATTGACTCTTTTATGTCGTTTTGTAGGGAACATGATATCGATCACAATTTCTCCGCTCGTAGGACACTGCAACAAAATGGAGTAGTGGAGAGATTAAATAGAATTTTAGAAGACTTGTCACGAACCATGCTTCTTTGTAGTGGATTGCCCCGAAATTTTTAGGCAAAAGCCGTGAACACAGCTTGCTATATTTATAACTATGCCTCCATTAGACCAATCATTAAGAAAACGTCTTATGAGCTTCTATATGGGGGCAAGCCAAACATTTCACATTTTCGCTACTTTGGATCAAAATGCTTAGTTCACAATAACGACAAAGACAATTTGGGAAAATTTTTTCCAAGAAGTGGTGAGGCGGTTTTCATAGGATACTCTAAAGAAAGCAAAGCTTACAAAGTCTATAATAAAAGAACAATGTGCTTTGAAGAGAGTTTACATATTATTTTTGATGAAACTAATGTTCTTAATGATGAATTGCAGGACGATGATGACTTTAAGATTGGCTTTGTAAGAGATGATCCTCCTGACTTGGAAGGAACCAGTGCTGAACAACCCACGAATTCAGGGGGAACTGACCAGAATGTGAAAATGTTCGCTCAGGAGAAATCTACGAGTGTAGCAGAAAAAGAACAGACAGATAGACAGTATGATGCTGTTACAAACCAGATATTCAATGGCTCAGACGAATCAGAAAACACAAACAGGGAAGCTGAGCGGAAACAAACAAACACCAGTAATGTTCTATCTACTCCTCAACCAGAGACATTAGTTCCTCGACGTTGGAAGCATCAAAACTCGCATCCTTTGGATAACATCTTGACCAATATTCATGAGGGAGTCAAAACAAGATCTTCATTACATAACTTTTGTGGTCATTATTCCCTTTTGAATTAGAACCTCCTAATGTTAAAAATGATTTAACTGATTCCGATTGAATTTTGGCTATGGAGGTAGAGCTCAACCATAGCCACCGAAGGAAGTGAATACATCGATGCTACTCATTTTGGCTCTCAAATCCTATGGGTAAGACAACAAGTACGGGGTAACAGTATGTTTCTTAAGTGTGTGCTTACTCTTGTGATAAAACGAGTGCAATTAGTTTGTTTTAAAAAAAATCTGTTCAAGATTTCATGGAAAAACTTTTTGAAATTTGTCACACTTTCTTCGTGGTCACTAGAAAACGGGAACATATGCTTAATTTTATTAAAATCGAAGATCTATTGTCCGATATTTTTACTAAACCATTGGCTAGGGAACAATTTGAGAAAATCCGATTAGAATTTGGTCTATAGAATACCAGCTAGCTCACAGTCAATTTTGTCCTAAAATTAATTCCTCGATGATTGACTAGAATGGAGTAGTTGTAATATTGAGTTGATAAATTATCCTTTTCGTTATTGAGCTTGGTTGTAGTCTACTTACTCTAGTCATTCTTTTCATATAGACTAGTAATAAGTTGACGTATCTTTTGAGCTGTTACTATGATATATTCATGTGAAAATTTGGTAAAATACATGAAACTGAATCCCTCATTACCCTTACCCATATTTCTTAACCAAATCTACAATAAGTATCCTATTTTACCCTCACCTATCCTATCTAACACAACCGACATCCGCTTACCCTTATATACTCCCTAACCATCCCCCTCCTTCGTCTTTTTCAATGGCAAAAGGAGCAACCAAAACCAAACCCAAACCCAAACCACTATTTTTGAAACCCCCACCGCCACCACTACCGACACAAACACACCTAGAAAAACCACATCTCCTTCACCCACAACCGAAAACTCAAAGCCTAAATCCACCACCTTGATAACCACCATCACTACTTGCTCCATATATACACATGCAACCATCTTTGAGCAACCATCTACATACTTCGAGGAATCTCTAACCCGTGAAGCACAATTTTATGCTTATTCTGTTCCTTTATCAAAGTCATCTTCAAAAAGGATTCCTTGAAATCAAAAAAGGATTGTGATTACTAAATCTGTGGTTGAAGGGGGACGGCGAAAGGCGAAAGTAAGCCACGGTGACGGGAAAAAGGGAAAGCACGAATGGTATTTGATGACAAGGCGAATTTGGGAAATAATTGGACTGAAATCTTTGATGAAAGAATGAAAACTCTTCATAAGTTATTCAAGAATAATTAAGTCCTTTCAAAGAAAACGAGTCGTATCTCTAGAACCCCTCTCAACCACTAAAGAGGAGGTTGTTCCAAAATAAGGGCTCTAACTGTAATATCCTCGCGATTGGTTTATGATGCTGATGTCCCTAGTGCATACAATGGCGGTATTGAAGTCTTTAGTACTCGGTTGGATGATCTCTTGGAGGCCGTGACTGGTGGTCTCGGGAAGGTTGAGAGATGGATGGTGATTATCAACAAAAAACTTGCCCAACTCACCTTCATTCATGATGTCCTTGAACAAGTTCCTAGCCTGTTTACCTTAGTCTTATCTTTACCTTGCCTTGCCCTTTTATTTTGCCTACATCATTTTGTTGGATATGTTTTCTGTTGGTACTTTCATAGATTGTCTTGTACTTATTATGATGATGTTTATCTGACTGTGTCCGGTAGCTACTTCTTTGTCTCTTTGACAGTGGATGGATGCATTGTCTCTTTTTGACCTTCCTGCTCTTTTTGATGATGTCAATAGGGGAAAATATTGACGGACTTATAGTGCTTAGTAGCCACTATGATTTAGACATCTGACTATGGTGTTTTTGTTGGAGCCAGTGTCCTCCACAGTTAGTGTGATAACGTGTATAAATCTCTTATAGGTTCACAGGGTATACTTTGTATTTAATCAG
>VHZZ01002321.1:12699-29989 GCA_009801015.1 Silene noctiflora
TATCACCAAACCCCACCCAACTCTTTTACCTTTATTTTATTCATTTTTTAATGTTTATGGCCCACAATTTCTTATTTAACACCTAATTAATTACCCCTCTCTCCAATCTACAAACCCCACYAACCTYHTTTATCCATATTTTAATATATTCCTTAAGTATTGTGCCCAAAGGAAAGGGGAACAAAAGAGTGAATAGGAGGGAGTATAATATAAAAATGTATAAGTATATTATATAATATTGTCTTTTAATATTAGTGTTATTTATAAGTATATTACATAATATTGTCTTTTAATATTTCATAATATTATTTGTTTACCGCCTTATGTGGTAGGGTGCGTCATGTTGTAGACTATTCTGAGCTCAAGCTAAAAATTATGAGTCGAGCCGAGATCGAGCCCGAGCCCATCCATGCTCGATCACAAATCGGCTTGTTTACCGCCCCATGTGGTAGGGTGCGTCATGTTGTATCAAGACAAAGATCTAGTTAAACAAATTGATCATATATACTCCATATTCACTAAAACTTACATGTCACTTCTAAAGAATTTTTGAAGTGAGTATACTAGTACGGAGTATGTTGTTACTTGCAAAATAGTATTCACATGATCTATCATGTCTAAGTGTGTGACATGATAGACTATCCAAGACTTTTGACAAATTATTTTGGTTGCCCATCACAAAGTAGGTATCTAGACCACATCATTTCATCTAGAAACAAAAAGATTTATAAACTTTTCTGCATGGTCGGACAATATTATTATTAACGGACCTCCATTGCTAAATGGCATGATCTTCAACGACTATAATGACAATTGTCTAATTATTGTTAAATTTACTCCATAACATTTAGTACAGTACAGTTCATCGTTTTTATTAAAAAAAAAAACTTTTATTTTTTCATAATGATATTGTACTTTTGATGTCTTAGTGAACGAATAACATAAATTATTACTACCCTGTTCCAGTCAAGTGTTATAATTTGATTTTTGCACATTTGTCGATACTTATCTCATTTCGTAAATATCTTTACTTACGCAAGTGTAAAATTATAAACCTTTTGATATTCTTAATATACTCATTAAGATAAATCAAACAAGATCGCTCATGACTATATTTTATGTTATGTATTGAAAATTATTTAAAAAAAAGCAAATGATAATAATTAAGCGCTTCGTAAACTGAATATTTCAATGACGGATGCATGCATGCATGCAGGTCGGCCAATGGATGAGACACTATGGGAAGAAGAACACAAAGGAACATTAAAAAAGGGTTCAAAATCACTGCCAGCAAAATGGAAGGAAGCAAGAAACACATACAAATCAAAGAAATATGGAACAAGAAAACTAGACATAGAGAAGCTAAAGAAGTTAAGTATGGAGAGTACGACGTCGGTTTGGAGCATGAAAAGGTTGATGAATTACGTAAGATCATCAGGGTTATCTACCATTTCTAAGACTGTTGATGAATTTGGGAAAGCTGAATCTGAGATTACTAGTGAATGGGAGGCTCGTTCTACTGCCAAACGCATTTTCCGTAACGTTGCGAAACGTGCTGCCAAGTATGTCCTTCCTCTAGTCTCGATCACCTTAAATTCTCGTCTAAAATCATCTTATATTAAGATTGTTATGAGACTAACCTAAACCTAATAAACCCTAGTATTCTTGTAATATCGATAACTCAAAATATTAAAGTTTCCAATCTCAAGTGGTTTTATTTTGAAGAAGATACATAAAGAGTGGTTTTATTTTGAAGAAGATACGTAAGAGTGGATTCCCCACTATTTGGGGCCATGATGGATTGTGATATAGTACTAGTACATTAGGCATACATACATAATTGAAAAGTTGAATAGATATAACTTTATAGGCATTCTAATATAGCACTATGTACAGGTACTCCACTTTGATAAACTGTGTGTGGTCGGCAAATTCCACTTTCATTAATGCGCTTGTGTTAGTAATTGGAAAATACATACTCATAACCAAAAGTTTGATAACTAATTAAGTTAGGAAATGTTAGTGATTGCACATAAAAAAACAACGTGCATGTACAAGGGAACAATTCGATTTAACACAGCTATAACAAAGGAACAACTAAGTCATTTGTTTACCAATGATAACTGGTATTCTGAAAAACCATGTCGTATCTTTTGACAACGGGTACTTTAAAATTGTTGTTATAAGTTTATGATAACGGTTATTTAGAGACACCGTTGTCGTATCTTTTGACAAAATTAAAACTTTTGACTACGGTTTTAACTTGATCATTGTCGTTGGATTGTATGACAACATTAGCCTGTTCAAAACGTTGATCAATTTTAGTTATTCAAGAAATAAAGAGTTGTCTAGCGTGTAGGATTCTATCAACAATGTGCAGCACTACATCAAAACTACAATTATTTATATATGTTGATTGTTTCTTTTCCCGATTTATGACGTAGGCCGTATGATACATGGGTGAGAAAAGACGTCATCAAATGTAAGACAGATAAGAAAAGTGTAGGATAATAATAAACAAATAAAAGTTGAATAGAAAACCTTAAAAAGGCCAAGGTACACCTTTATGTTATACTTCGTAGAATCCAATTTTAACATACAGGGTGACTGATCATATGCATATACTATATTATACACACACTTTCCTTATGTTGGTTGCTCGTGTCTTTTGTGAGTGGAAGAGGCCATTTTTGTTGTATTGGTTGGGGGCAAGGGACCAACTCATTCCTCATTTCACGCTTGACACTTGTCACTTGTCACTTATAGATTATACTTACCACTTCGTAGGACTTGGCCACTTGTAGATTATACTTACCACTTCCAAGTTCGTTATTGCAACTATGCAAAACTACCCGATCTAAGTCACCCAGCTTGAATAACCCAAAATAAAAAACCCTATTCATACCTGAATTGAGGATTCAAATCTGACACGAGACCCAAATTGACATAACCGTATTCAACCTAACTAGAATGTTTATTATTACATGCATATTGATCGTTATCATCCCCAAATAACTTGATAACTACCCACTCAAAAATGATCCTAACCCAAAATGGCCCTGACCCTACCTGATTTTTTGCAAACCAAACAACCTATACTCCAATTGACCCACTCCAAACCCGACCTGATTGATCCGTTGCCAGGTCTAAATGTTACCATACATTATTCAAAGAAAATTAACGGGATGAATCCCTGAGATTTGCCACTTTTCACCTAATACCGTTTTTTAAACAGTAAAACTTTGGGTAACCATAACTCGTGTTTACTTGCTCAAAAGATGACGATTCTTTTTTTCAAATTTATCATATTTACGAGAACTACAGTTTGAAAAAATGATTGCATTTGGCCGCAGAGTTATTTTACGAAACAAACTTTGAGGGACTGTGACTTTTTGTCACGAGTTCCATAATTTGTTTAAACAACGTAGTTCTCGTAAAGGTGATTGAGTTTAGAAAAATAAAGATCGGAACTCGTAAACTACTAAACAAGAGTTATTATTATTATTCAAAGTTTTTTAAATTTGAAAAAGAGGGTATTACGTGCAAAGTTATAAATTTCAAGGTTATTCCGTAAATTTTATGAATATTTTATAATTTGATAGATGCTCGTTAAAACGATTTTATATAGACATAAATGTAGTATTGCTTTTTGTTTTATTAAATAATTCTTACAATATGTGATTATTATGTAATTTTACTTGAAAGGTATATTGAGGAAGACGACTTGGCAAGATTTCTAAAAAGGGTTGAAATTCATGCTATATTCCCTCTCTTTGAAGGAGCTCTTGAAACCGGAAGGATCTCAAAGTCCTCCTTTAGGAATTGGGTGGTAAGTTTACCTAGTTACACACAATGCTTTGAAAATTTAATCATAATGCTTCATCATTGTTATAGCTGATTCATCTTCAATGACAAATATATATGCTCCTTCCTCTTCATTATGATCTTTATACACCTATTTAGCTTTTTAAAAAAAACTCTAATTGACCCATTTGTCAGGTTTAAATAAGAGGCAAAGTGAAAGCACTCGACAAAGAGTTCAAATTCTCTATCTCATTTTCGTGTCTCATCTTGTGTCCCACTAGGTCTCCATTTGACACATGAACATTAACCATTAAAAGCATATGTAATTGTCTAAATATAAGGAAAAGGTTATAAAGATAGTGGGACATAAGATGGGACACGAAGATGAGACAGAGGATCAGACTCGTCTATAGGATGACTTTATTTTGTTCCATTTATTATTATAACTTTTGGTGATGATGATTAATTACAAAACCAGGTAAGGGCTTATTTTGAGAGAAAGGCATTAGCACACTCTCTAAATGACACAAAAACAGCAGTACAACAGCTTCACAAGTTAGCATCAGCAATTGTTTCAGTTGTTATACTTGTGGTTGTCATCTTGGTAATGGGCTTTGCAACTCCTAAAGTAGTTGGCCTTGTCATCACCCAACTTCTCGTCCTCGGCTTCATTTTCCACAACACTTGTAAGACCATCTTCGAGTGCATCATCTTCGTCTTCGTCATGCACCCTTTCGACATTGGTGATCGTTGCAAAATCGATGGTGTACAGATGATAGTGGAAGAGATGAATATATTGACTACAGTATTCTTGAGGTATGATATGGAGAAGATATATTATCCCAACTCTGCTCTTCTAACAAAGCCCATCAGTAATTTCTATAGAAGTCCTGAGATGGGTGATGCCGTCCCTTTCAACATCGACGCCTCTACTCCTATTGATACCATTAACGCCCTTCGCAAGGCCATTCAGAGGTAAACTATCCGTGTGATCACTCTTCTTCCAAGTACATATTGTTTAATATTTCGAGCAAATAGTTTACGTGTTTCATTTTAGCCTGTCCTGGCCGATAGTTTACGTTTTCAATCCGACATGTGAATACACAGCTACATTGACAGCAAGCCAAACCATTGGAACTCAAGCCATAGTATCATAGTAAAAGAGATTGAAGATCTAAGTACATTGAAGATGATGCTTTGTGTGCAACATACCATCAATCATCAGAATTATGGTGAACGTTCCGCTCGTATAACAGATCTTATTCTAGAGATGAAGAGGATTTTTGAAAACCTTGGGATCAAATACCACCTTCTTCCACAAGAGGTCCATCTCACTCAGCCCAACATCAACAACTCAGTTCCGCCTGTTGCCGCATAATTTTCTTTGTTTTACGATATATTGCAATCGGAAATTCTCCGACAAACATGGTATTAGTTGAGTGTATAAGTTTGTAAGATGCAAATCTGTCTCCTTTTCATGATATAACACGTATACATCTTTGCTGTCTAATTACGGGCATGAAATCGTTTCTTAACCAAGGGTGTTTCGGGCTAGCGAGTAAAACGAGGGTCATTGGGTAAAACATACTGGTTAGAATAGCCCATATTTTGCATGCATACAGCCTATAAGCCTGAGAGTAACGAAGGCTCTACCACGCCTGAGTCCCAAGATTGTGCAGCCCGGAAACCTGTCCATCTTTATCTCTAAGGCTCGGTTTGCTACTTCACCAAGTTGACCTGACATGCTCAAACGCACGAATCCAGACTGATAGGCGGGAATCATTGTTTCGTGATTAAATCACCGTACACAAATGATTCTCATAAAGACTCTAATACGACTATATATAACCGATACACAAATGATTCTCATAAAGAACACCTTACAGTATCTTTGCACACTTCATTTACTCATAGCAATTATAACTATGTTGTATCTTACAATGGTCTAACCCTATAGAAGGCAGAATCTCTGAGGCTGAGAGTTCTGCCAAGTGCCAAAGACATGACATGACTATCATACCTCACACGCAAATAAATCCAGATCATATAACCGATATGAAAAAATAAGGTATTATAGAATTTGAGCAATAATGTACAGAAGAAATTGCAAAGCTAATGCCTAATACTGTAGAACTGCCTCTCCAGTTCCGAAAAATAACATCAGTTACTGTGTTCTGTGTAGTGTAGAACATTGTACTAAAGGTGCATTCAGCTGTAATATAGCTTGTACGAGTATGTAAATGGAATTGTGGCTTAGATGCCTCATCACATAGTATCTTTTTTCCTCTGGGAATAAACTGAAATTAAGTTAAACGCCTCTATATATATATTTCTTTTCCGATCAGTATCAAATCGAGAGAAACTCAAGCTGAATTCACATTTCTATGCAATTTCCAATCAAAACCAATATTTCTCTTGACTTTCTATCTAAGTAGGAAAATTTTGCTTCTAGGAAGAAATATAAAATTAAAGGTATTGAGCTTGTATCCTTTCCCTGTTCTGTTCCCACCACGTTTTTGCATTCATTTCGCCAAATTTTTCACGGCTGCATTGTCAAACAGCACAATTATGGATTCCGAAACCCAAAAACACCAGTAAACTCGTATAGGTTTGTGCTAGACCATCTTACATAATGTTATAATCAGACTAGTTAAATTCTGAAGTAAACTAAAACTATCACTTTCGATATTTAAGTCCATTTTAATTAAAATGTGAAGATACGTGATCATGCTAAGTGCGGTATTATATGAGAATCGAAGAAACGAATATTGTGGCCAAGGTGATGCAATGTTACCTGAATCTGACTCGGCGGAGTTCTCGAGAACCATCGGCAAGTTGTCTAATGGTAATATAAACACCCGGTTCATCTTCCTCAATCCATTCCGTTTCAAGCTCACTAGCGTTGCTGACTGACACGTCATCCCTAGATGAGGTTGTTGTCCGTGACGGCTCCATATAGGGAGTCTCTCTAGGTGCACCCATGCCATAACCACTTGCTCCTCCAGGGTACCCTTGCTCTGAAGGGTAGTATGCTTTACTCCCAGGAGGTTGGTAAAAGTTCCTTGGTATCCATTCCTTGTTAGTCATAGGACTCTCCATCACTGACCCGACCCTCGTGTAAGTCGAATCTCTAGGCTGTATATCATTTCAAAAGAGATAACCATTAGGATGGTAAGAAAACCCAGCAAAACTGACGGACTCGATCCAACACGAACCTAAAAAAGCAAATGCAATATGAACCTCTATAAAATTTGATCAGATCCTACCCGAATTTTTAAACATAAAGAAGTTTAACCAATCCAAAATTTCAAATCAAACGACGCTGGACTCAAAATAGACCCCAAAGTGACCAAACCTGAATGGCCCGTTTGACAAGATAACTGAAGTAACAATAGATAGTTTAACAAGAAACCTAAAACAGTTCTCCTAGAAAACAGACAGCATTGTGTAATACCTCATCATCAGATCTTGCTGGAGTCTGAAGTGCTTGTCTATTGAATCTTTGAACGTTGTAAAGCTCCATGATTCGGTCATAATTTTCTCCCCACCATCGTTGAGCTTGCCATTTGTTGAACATATCTCGACTGTACGAAGATACAACCACAAAATGTTCTTAAAAGTTCATAGAACAAATTATTTGGGAAAAAAAATAAATTCAGCTCAAAACATTCTTGATTCATTTTGGCAAGGTCAGGGGGTCAGAAATACACAACCTTAGCTCTATGTTTAAATATCAAGAGGCGATGACCAACAATGACAGTAGCATCAAATAATACTGCTCGGCGACGAAAGAAGTGCGCCTAATTAGTAGGCTAGTTTACTTTACTCCTCCTATCTAGCCACAAAGAGGAATGACTCTGCCTCCTGAGGAAGGCAAACTGCTTATGAACTACACCCTCCAGGCCTCCCGAAATTATCTCATAATCGTTCTCATGATTATCTATGATGAATCTTTCTTTACACAATTGGTGAATATGTGCTATTTTGCAGTGAACCTTTTACAGATTTTGTCAAGTCTCAAAGCAAGTCTAGCAATCTGCAAAATGTAGTTCCTTCCCACGATTATCTATACGTTTCATCTTGGTGAAAACCGTGGACACACCTCTATATGTTTCTTCACAGGGGAAAGTTACAGCCATAGGCAGACACCTATGAGGCGGGTGATGATGTATGTTCAAAAAAAAAAAAAAAAAAAAGAACTTAGCAATAGAAAGGTTTAGCCAAATGACTTCATAGTTATACCTGAATCTAATCCTTTTCAAGTCATTGCCTCCATTAGGAAGAGACACAAATGTAATGTGCACACCTGGTTCCACCTGTGCCATCCATTCTTTAGGCTCATCCTCATCCTCTATGACCGTTTCACTATCGGCAATAGACTCCCGTGCCCCAGCAAATCTCGAATGTGACCTCACACCCTGATTGTGCGTGTTGCTTGGAAAGTCCCATGCAGGTGTTGAGCTTGAACTCCCGGCTTGATAGTACGAGTATCGACCCCCTTCTGAAGCCGAGTCATAGTCCAAGTAAGACCGCTCACCTTTCTTGAAATCACCAGAACTTGTACCGGGCTTGTACTGTTTAGAAGCTCCGGATATTTTCAATGCCATGTCTTTTAACTGCAAGGTATCATAATCATGTTAAGTTTTGGAATATGAGGCATTGGTATTGCAGCAGGATGAGATTGTTCATGTGTCAAATTGTCTAACGCAAGTTTGATGATCATTCTCTATCTGATGTACCTTGTCAGTGGCAAATTAGGAATCTCAAAAACTATCTTACATTAAAATAGAAATGGGTTATAGATGGATTTGATGAATAAAAACTCTGTATTATTTGACATCATTGTCGTTAGAATTAGATCAAAATCGTAGAATCATACGTTTATAATGTAAAATCATGTGACGGATCTAGGTTACACCCAAATGGAGGAGACAGAGTTCACTTCATCAAAACCAACGAGGTTCTACTCTAAAACCAATTGACAATAGAGATAGTAGCCGCCTTAACCTTGTACTAGGAATCTAGGATGCATCGATTCACACGGACACTCACACAGACATGACATGAAACGGGTACCTGACACGACACTCCAAATTTTGTAGATATAGACACGGCAAAATCAATAATATACATATTAAAGTAAAGGGAATGTTAAACCTTTTATATCAAAGTCACTTGAAAGATTGCAAAATTGTAAAATTGCAACACAAGTATCAAAGCCTAAGATTAAATGTCGAAAGCAACCATCAAAGTGAAGTTTAAATTTGACCTTGACTATATCGCATTCTCATCTCCCATCCAAACAATATTAGAGTCAATTTCCTCCGACCTCCCGTTGATCTTTTAAAAAACGTCATTCATCCCCAATTCAACTCTCGGGGGTGAGCAAGCTGGGATTGATGGAGATGGAGTGATGGAGGGTAGGGATGCACCATCAAATGTCCCTAAATCTATTATTAAGCTGGATTTGAAGTTGTAAATTGGATCGTCTTCCTTGAAGCCATTGGAAGAGGTGCTGGGAGAGGAAGAGGATTCTGGCTCAAAGAAAGGACAGTCTGCTGGAAACAAGAAAAAGTTCTTTCATGTCCCAAATTTTGGGATCTCTTCAAAGCTGGTTGCAAATATGGATGACGGTCGAAAGGTGCCTAGTCTGTCTGATAATCTTCTGGGTTTGGCTGATTGTTATAATTATGCAGGATACACTAATGACAACAAAGAAGCTGCTACTGCTGCTAGGAAGAGGAAATGCTGCTCTGATGTTGATGCTGTGAACATTGAAGGGGGTGATATCAGCTCGGTGGGGAAGGCTAAGGCGTACCTACAGCATTTGGCTAAGAAGACCTGTTTTGGGGAAGGGGTTAAAGGGGGTAAATCTGAAAGTGGAGCTGCTGTTGCCTTTCGGGTTGCTGTTGATAACATGGAGATTGAGGAGTGAACTGACTCCTCTTTTGCTAGCAATGAAGATGGTCTTGCGGAGGTTGGACCCAGTCAACCTCCTCTTCAGAAATGATGGGCCTGACATGGAATTGTAGGGGGCTTAATAACACGCTCGCCCGTACAATTCCTAAAATACGAGCGTTATTATGTTCTAAGTATTATGATTTTCTTTTTCTAATCGAGACTAAATGTAATGYTACTAGTATTTCGCCTTTGTTTAGGACGTTCGGTTTTGTAAACTCTTTTGGTATGGACGCTTGCGGCAGTTCAGGTGGACTTTGGGTGGGATGGCGAAAGGAGGCAAAGTTAAGCCATGTTTTCTCTWGTAGTAATTTCATCATCCTACGAGTTGATAAATATAATGGTATTTTGTGGTATCTTGTGCTTTTTTATGGGGCACCTTCTTCTTCTATGCGTAGTTCAGTCCTTGAGGAGCTACAAAGTTGCTTGGAGGGTCTAACGTCTCCTTTCTTAATTGTGGGGGACTTCAATCAAGTAGAGTATGCAACTGATAAGATTAGCAACAATAAAAGACAAGTAAGTGGTGCAATAGATTTCAACAATTGGAGAGTTTGTAATGAATTGATTGATATTCCGTTTAAAGGGCCGCGTTTTACTTGGTGCAATAATAGGAAAGGTCCTAAGCGGGTTTACGAGAGGATAGACAGAGCTTTAGGCTCAAAGGATTGGTTATCCTTTTTCCCAAATACGGGAATAAAACATTACCCTATACAGATATCGGATCATGCTCCAATTGAGTTATATCTCAATTTAACAAAAAATACCAATAAGAAGCCTTACAAACTTGACGCTTGGGTTTTGGAACATGAAGAGTGTGTTCAGCTGATAAAGGAGGTATGGTCTCGATATGATCTGGGAAGTCCAGCCTTTGTTGCTTCTCGTAAGCTGGCGAGAGTACGACAAACTGTTAAAAAATGGGCGTTGGATAAACGGCAAGCTTGGAATCAAAAATGGGAGGATTTCGATGTCAAACTGGAGGAAGGTATCAATGTGGCTATACAAACAGGAAATGAAGAGGAATACACTAAAATAAATACGGAGGTTCGTGAGTTTGCAAAGGCAGCTGCGGTTTTCTGGAGACAAAGAGCAAAATTAAGATGGATGGTGGATGGGGATACTTGTACTAAATATTTTTTTAATTGGGTTAAAGGTAAGGCAGGTAGGAATTTCATTCTTGGGATAAAGGAAACAAATAGAGAATGGGTATATGATATGGAGAAGGTGGGAAATATATTTCAAGAAAATTTTAGAGCACTTTACTCTTCTCCTGCTGGGGGAATGTTGAAAGCACCCACAGAAGCACGGTTGAAAGCACGGTTGAATTATTGCAGCATTTTACTAAAAAGGTTACTAATGACGACAAAGATATGCTGGGACGGCCTTTTACGGCAAAGGAGGTTAGAAGAGCGGTTTTCCAAATGGGAGCCTTTAAATCGCCTGGACCGGATGGTATTCCAGCTGTGTTTTTTCAAAAGTGTTGGTTTTTCGTTAAGAAGGATATCACTAAAGYGGTTCTGTCTGTGTTAAATTCGGGWAARGTTCTAAAAMACCTTAATAGGACTTTCATAACACTAGTTCCRAAGTGTGARAGTCCGGAAAGTGTTCATGATTWTCGGCCTATTAGCCTTTGTAATGTGTTYATGMGGATTGTTACAAAGTGTATTKCTAATAGATTAACTAAAGTCATGGGATATTTGATTGGGGATTTTCAAAATGCCTTTGTGCCGGRACGTCAAATATCAGATAACATACTTATTGCACAYGAGGCTATACATTGTATCAATTCGCATAAAAAAGGAAAGTACGGCTGTTTTGCCTTTAAGGCTGACATGAGCAAGGCTTATGACCGGATAAGATGGGTTTTTCTGCGAGAGGTGTTGGTAAGGGTTGGGTTTCCTTTAAGGATGATTGAGCTCATTATGGAATGTGTAACTACGGTTACTTATCAAGTTTTAATGAATGGAGCCCCTCTTGAACCTTTTACGGCGTCTTGTGGCCTTCGGCAAGGGGATCCTTTATCACCCTTCTTGTTCGTCCTTTGTATGGAGGTGTTATCGAGTAATATGATTAAAAAACAAGAAATAGGGGATCTTAGAGGAATTCCGTTAACGAGGGGCGTGGCTCCTCTTAACCATCTTTTCTTTGCAGATGATGCGATCTTCTTTCTTCAAGACAAAGATGGTACGTACGGTCATCTCCGGAAATTACTTGGCAACTTTTGTAGGGCTTCAGGRCAAGTCCTAAATGAGCAAAAATCAGGGATTATGTTTAGTCCAAGTTCGAAACTCTCCAGGGTACGACGATGTCTAAAGATTCTTAAGATAAATGGTAAACAAGGAATTGGTAAGTACCTTGGATTACCTACTGATTTTCAAGGATCCAAGCAGGGACTGTATAAGGGTTTGGTTGACATGGTTATGAAGCGTATCTCTTCCTGGAATGGAATCTTTCTTTCACCAGCTGGGAGGTTGACTCTAATTTCTTCCGTCTTATCAAATCTCTCTAATTTCTTCCTATCGGTATTCAAGATACCGGTAAGTGTGGCCAATAAGCTTAATTCGCTATTGACACATTTTTGGTGGGTTGGATGTAAAACGGGGAAAACTGTTCACTGGTGTAGTCAGAAGTTCCTAAGTTTACCTAAACGGGAAGGTGGTCTGGGAATAAGGAACATACAATGCCTAAATCAAGCACTTTTAGCAAAACACGCTTGGCGCTTGATAAGGAAGAAGGACTCGTACTTCAATCACCTTTTTAGGAAAAAGTTATTAAGACGAGAGTCAGGTGATTCTAGTTTCTGCGGAAAGGCAAAGAGTAATATGTCTTGGGGAGCTAAAAGTATTCTTTTTGGATTGGATTTCCTCCGTCAAAATATGGGTTGGAGGCCTGCTTGGTTCTCTGATCTTAATGTCTGGACTACAAGATGGGTAAATGGAGAATATCCGGAGCCAAGCACAAGTCTTTTATCGATGGACTCAGTTCATCTGAGAAATTTAAAGATAAAGGATTTGCAGAGAGGTGATGGTAGTTGGGATAATGATTTGGTACAATCGCTTTTCTCCCGTACTTCCTGTAAAGGCATCCTTGCTATCCCGTTTTACTCATCACTAGGTGAGAACGAAGTTTATTGGCTACACTCTAGGACGGGGGATTATACTGTGAAAAGTGGATATGGGATTTGCTTTAAGGAATTCTTGGAAGAACGTGGGACTCGTATGGATAAAATGAGGATCACGGACTATGAAAGGGAGTTTTGTAGGAGAAGGTTATGGAGGCTGCCGGGTCCTATGGTCTGGAAAGTACTGCTGTGGCGAATCCTTACTAACTGCGTACCCATGGGGGAAAATTTTAGTAGGCGTAATATTATGGTTGATCCCTCATGTAAGCTTTGTGGTAATGATGACATGCCTCTTGAGACTTTGGAACATCTTTTTCGTGACTGCGAAATGTCGAAAAGAGTATGGGCTTGCATGGACCTGGGTATAAGGATCTCGCAGAATGAGTTGTTAGGAATCGGAAGGTGGATTATCAACTGGGTTTTGTATTTGGAGAAACTCGAGGAGGGACCCAGTCGTGTGGTTCGGTTTCTGGCTACTTTTTGGTGTATTTGGAAGTTGCGGAACAGAGCGGTGTTGCATGGAGAAGGTTTTAATACCATATCTTTTGTTAAATTGTGGTCTGATATTGTGCTTACGGCGGATCGGGTGATCAATCAAGAGAAACTGAACGAGGATGGGTCAACCTCTTTAAGATGTGACCATAGGGAGGACAAGAGTGCTTGGATTCGTAGTAGTAAGCCCGTTTCGATGATTGGATCTGTGGATTCTTGTCCTGGGGTCAGGATTATGGTGGATGCGGGATGGAAGGATCTTGAGACTTCTGCTATTGGTTTCGTGGTGCTTGCGGAGAATGGGGGCACGATGGCTCAGATTGGAATGCTGATCAAAGCTGAATCACCTATGCAGGCGGAAGCTTTGGGAATCAGACAGGCCCTTATGTGGGCTAAGAGTCGCAATCTTTGGCATTTGGAGATATCATCTGATTGTTTATCTTTG
The DNA here is from genome assembly GCA_009801015.1 of Silene noctiflora. Classification (NCBI taxonomy): domain Eukaryota; kingdom Viridiplantae; phylum Streptophyta; class Magnoliopsida; order Caryophyllales; family Caryophyllaceae; genus Silene; species Silene noctiflora. Next base: position 26,517 of record VHZZ01002321.1, read on the forward strand.
ATTTGTGCCATTGCAGGAACTGAGAGTACACCGTACCTGGTCAAAGCGGTTCTGGAGGACATACAGTTGTTGGCTGCTAATTTTCATTGTTTATCTTTTAGTTATATTCCGAGAACTTTTAATACTGTTGCTCATAGTTTAGCTAGTAGGGCGATAGTTAGTTAGGATGCCTTTCTTAACAGTTGCCAAAAAAAACAAAAAAAAAAAAAAAAAAAAAAAAACTCTCTTTCCCATCGAGCTCCACCATTAAACAACCCACACCATTCATCTTAAATTCAACTTGATTTTGTTTGAAGACGTGTCCAAAACGTGTTTAAATACCATGGACACATGCCCGAGACGTGTAAAAATACCATGTACATTTCCAATTAAATGAAGAAAATCAAACGCAATTTTATAGGCGTTCGAAACGTTTTGGCGCGTGTTCCACAGGTGCCAATTGGGACACAGGGATGCAAACTCTCTCATCTTCTATTTGTGGAAATATATGAGTTTTTCACACACATGATCTGAGATAACGTAATTTGTAGGATCTTAAAATAGTTCCGTATTTGTTTAAAATACTTTCAACATAGAATCATTATACAATTTTGATTTTCCTACACCGCAATTTGATTATGTCATACTCTTTAGTAAAGAAGATATTTTTTTTGTTATACCAATTTTAATACGTTACTTGTATGTAAGTTCTAAAACAAAAAACATATTGGATTACTAAGTGAGTTCTCAATATGAGAGATTATGACATTTATTCATCTAACAAGATTAATACTACTCCCTCCGTCCCGGTCATTTGTTGTCCTTTGGTTTTGGCACAAAGACTAAGGAAAGAGGAGGGAGCCAATTATAACATGAAAAGTGGACTAAATTGAAGATGAAAGATCAAATTACTCATCAAATGCAATCCTAAAATAGAAAGGACAACAAATGACTGAGACACCCAAAATGAAAAAGGACAACAAATGACCGGGAGGGAGGGAGTATAAATTAGTAACACTATATGGATAAATTTTAACAACAAACAAGTTATTTGATCTTCTACAAAAGTGTTCACAATGATCAAACACTATAATTATCCAACCTTGGATGAATCCTAACAATATTGGTTGACATTAATAGTCAACCTTCTAGAATAGACAACATCCTATTCATAGTCATGCTTCACTGCCTCTTTATGAGACAACATCACAGTTCACAACATGATAGGAAACAGGATTCTTACCTTCCCTAAAGGAAAAAGAAAACATATTGGGAACAGGCCAAGGTTTAACCCAAAGGGGCACTATTAAGGCATAAGAGCACCCACCCACATTGAAGAGAATGGTGTATCCTCTTCAATGTGGGACTAATTTTGACATCCTTTTTGAAGGAGTAAGAGGAAAAATTTCTCTATTTTTAGAGTAAGTACAACCTAGGCCCTTGTGCCCACACCCCTATAAATTATTACATGTGATTTTTATTTTATATAATTATCAAATCAACCTTTATTAAAAAATAATTAAAATATGAAAAAATGAAGTAGATAGGGTCCTCCTTGATGTGAGAAAAAAATTAGAAGAATAGTAGGAGAAGGATATAGATAGTGGAAAATGGAAAATGAGTTGGATGAAAGAGAGCGTGAGGTGTCAAAAAAAAACTGGAAAAGAGAGAAAATAACAGAAAGAGTGCATACTCTTCAATGTGGATTCTCTAAACATCACGTTAACCAAACACTTGTGCCGCAAGGTGTAGAACATGAAAATAGGCTTGGGATTTACACTAATGGAGAGACGGATCACTTGATAAATACAAATGATAGTGGAAGGGATAGCCTCCTTCACTTATAAAGTGGTACAACTTCTCTTCTTTATGTAATGTGAAACACTCACATTACCAACACTCCACTTTATAAATAAGGGGGGCTACTCGTTGCTGATTGGTTTTTGGATGAATTGAACCCCCTTGTGATCATCAAGTGGTTAGTTTTTCATCCATTCGGGTAAGCCTCAAGCCCATTTTCATGTTCTTACAAATCCACCTACGTTTTAGGTCAAAAGCGAAGTATTCGAGGTTTACACTGATGTTTTACTCTGAAGTGTATAATATCAAATACACCGATTATACATTACATCTGGTTGCGTAATTTTTGATTTTTTTTTTTTTTAATAATTTCAAAGATTATGAGTTTTATTATAAAGTTCTTAATCTCGTTCACTTACACATTGAGCTAGAAAAAATACAATATTATTCAAAAACTATACATAAAAATTTAGTTAATTTTGAGTTTTGACGTCAAAATTGTTGTCATTTGGTTTTGGCACAAAGACCAAGGAAAGATGAGGGGCCAATTACTAAATGACAAGCGGAACAAATTGGGTCTGAATGATCAAATTGTTCATCAAATTCATTCTTAGAATAGAAATGACAACAATTGATTGAGACACCTAAAATGAAAAAGGACAACAAATGACCGGGACAAAAGGACGAACTTATAAACTTTAAAAATTGTGAAAAAATACATGTAAACTCAATCGTTAAAAGGGATTTGATACATCAGATACATGTTCTTTTCTCCGGAAAAATCATTCCAATATAAGTGGTTATTAAGCTTTTGATTTCCACTAATGCCTGAAATATATAATCAACACAAGTGCTCGCATACCAGCATTCTTCCCCTCTTTTTAGAATAATAGGATGATTTTGTCATATAAATGGTGGACAAGAATTCAATAGTGGGTCACATATTACACACTTGCCTTCCTTTCAAATCATTTTTCAACTGGTTTTGGTGCTACAACACCTTTTCTATTCCTCTTCTAGTCTTATATAACAACCAAAAGGATACACAAATGATAGTCATACATTTTTGGCCTTTAATTCTAACTAAAACATTCCCAAATTGTCCTTTACATGTTGTCCCTTTTTTTCGTTTAAGTCATTCCCAAAGATACATAAAACGGATTTAAACTAAATTATAATGAGCATGAAATAGAAGAATTATTATGACTAATAGATTTGCTCCTTTACTTAATACAATTAGTTATAAAAAGTGGTTTGAATGGGAAATTTGGGTAAAAAATAAAGGATTTCAAAAATAAAACCATGTTACACAAAATTTTAAATGACCTGAAGTAATTTTAGTAAAATAAAAACTGATTTTGTACTTTCAATTTACAGCTCAAATAAACAAATAAACATCTCAAACTCCTATTTATTAAAGCTAAGTCATTTGAGATGATTCTATTGGCTAATAAATTTGAAGAGTGAAAAATGAAGAATTATTTTTTCATATGTGGGGTCCCCCAGTACTATTAAATGAATTAATTTCTTTCTTTCTTATTTCTTCTCTTATCTTATTCTAAATAATACATTTGTTTTGTAATATTGATTGAAATACATCACTATAGAAGATAAAAATATGATCTAATAATGATGATTGAAACTTAATTGACCAAATTTTTTTCCGCAAAATTAGATCTTAAATAATTGAACGA
>VHZZ01002321.1:30168-43885 GCA_009801015.1 Silene noctiflora
GAGATTTGGGAATCAAATAACCAAAGTTGAATGATAGACTCATATAGAGTAAGAAAAGGAAAGAGAGGACGACACTGATAAGTGTGAGGGAGTGATGGTTTTGTTTTTTTGTAGTCTATAATTTTTTAAGGGGAATAGAATAGGTGTGCAAATAGTGTTATGGATAAATTGAGATAGTAGCATAGTATAATCAAAGTTAACTATTATTTTTATATGTATGTATCATATTTTTGTACATAATTTGTTCGATATACAATAATGTTTGACTCATTTAAATCTCGATGTGATCACTATTAAATTCACAAAAAATTCTGAATATATTATTATGTTGCATCGTGTCTAATATATGGGGTAACAATTTTACGATMAAAATATTTAATAGTCATTTATACTTTCTAATACTATTAATCGTTAATTATTATTTTATTTGGTAAYGACTCATTAGACACGTGAATCCGACGGGTGGGGTCAAACACGAGTTACGGGTCGCGTCCATGTTAAAATACGAGCCAAGTATAGGGGCAAGTTCACCTTATAGTTATTTTCACCATATTCGTTATTTAACATGTTTATATCGAAATAATTATTAAAATTATGCATATTTAATAATTATATGATTTAAGTATWTTTATATATAAATACTTATGTTTTATTGATATGTGTGGCTTATTAAATATAATTCAAATAATTCGTAACACCAAATCAATACGTTTATTTTTTCAGATGAATATAGTTTTCATGCATTAGGTGAAACGAATATGGTTAAAATTCAACCCTAAATTCATATCTTAACGTTACCTAATCAAGTAAGTGAAACTARCATCAGAATCATATTTAACTTATTTCATATTAGTTTTATTTCATTATACCACACATTTATATAAATAATACTACCTTTTTGTAGGGATTGTATTTATATATCGTCTAAAGTCTTTAGTCAATATATTGGTTATACTCCGTATTTCTAATAATCAATTTAAAGCTTAATGTGTGTAGTTATTTAATAATTACATGCAACTTTATTTAATGATAGCACATACTATTACCCCGTGCATTTTTTTGCACGGGTTTAAAACTAGTTTCCGTATATAATTAAGTCTAACACCTCAATAATAAATCTTTTTATTTACGTAATTAACTCTATTTATAAATTAGTCATTTATTATATCCAAATTTATCATCACAAACTCTATTATTGAGCATTAATACCAAAAGGCTCAATGTAGTTGAGGTTGGTAAGGATCATATTTAAGCATGTAATATAGTTCAACACTAGACTATTATAAAATCGTACTTTAGTACTCCGTATTTAGGAATGTGTTGTTATTCTGTGTAATATAATCATGAGTATCCTTTATTGAGAATTGAGTAGTCTCTGTCAAATTCTGAATACAATATATAGGGGAGATAGCCTATAAAGTATAAACTTCAAATTTCGTTTATTCACAAGAGATTAATAATCAAATCTTAAACCTTTAATTTTAGAAATTAAACAAGCTCTTCCTTCACCTCTACAAACTTTGGTAGGAACAGGATGCATACTCCTGATAGTAGCCAAAGCTTTTAGTACTACTACTAGCTAGGGACTATTGACATTTGTCATAACCACTAAAGCATTATTCACAAGTGCTTCATTTTGTAAGACCATACTTCATGGCTCAAGTTTTTTTAATATTCTGAATACAATATATGACGACAAGTTTATCGGTAAGACCTTTCATAAAAAAATAGTTACTTTTTTGTTCCATCTTTTTTTTTTTTCTAAATCTTTTAATTCGTTATCTTAATGTGAGACGGTCTCTCGGAAAACTCTTTGCATAAAACAGTTCGTAGAAACTACGATCATTCTTTGAGTGACAGTGGCAGAACAGTTAGGCTTGCTTAAGACGATTTTAACTTAAAACCTCTTACAACCTCATTTCATTTCCTACTTTATTTTAATCAAGTGAGAATTTTTTTTTTTAAAGTTAAAACCGTCTTAATTTGATGCTTGAATGTACATGGGTGTAGTAATGTTCTGACAACAAGAGAGCTATAGAAAAGAGAGCATTTTAAAATCAATTAATCATCTTCTTTCCATCTTTGAATTTGTCATTTACATAAAAATATACCCTGCAACATTCTTAAGGTCCCCTACCTAGTTCGTTCATACCCCAAAACAACACGTGACTACGTGACAGAGCCTACTAAAGAAATGTCTTTAACCAGTTTCACAAACAAGGAGATAAAGATGCCCAAAGTTTAGAACCAACTGAAGCAACTACAATTTATTCAATTTCATAATTAATAATGCAACCAAGTAATAAATTGTGATTAGTTAGAAACAGAGGGACCAAATGTAAACCTGAGATGTAATGCCTTTGGTAGAGTCTCTTGTATTTGGAGTGCCACCACTTCCACGCCCTCCTCTTTCCTCGTCTTTCTCGTCCGTTTGCTTCGCGCATGTTATACATGTTAGCATTCTCGCCCCTACTCCTCTTCCTCTTCCTCGTCCTCCTTCTCCTGCTCGTTAGTCGCCTTTTGGCGAGATGTCTGATAAAAATATAGTGAATAGTGAATTTATTTAAAACAAATACAGAATTTATATCATTATCTGTGTAGTGTGTACTATGTACAGAAATAGTAAGGATCAGTTTGGTTTACTACGTATGATTTAAACTTGCTAAAGAGAAAGGAAGGAATCTATATTCTGTCATGGAATAAAATGGAACCCACTAGATTTAAGTATATGTTACACCATACTGGTTTAGAAGTCTAATAAAACTCAAAAGAAAGGGATTAAAATATTGATGAAATCATATCTTTACAAACAAAACCCACAATTTAGGTGAAAATAACATCATTCTAGATATTGATGCCAACTTTAATCTAAATAAAAGTAAAAGATGTGATTATGTGAACAATCATTAAAGATTTTCTCCTGCCTTGTTTTTGACTCTATACTTCTACTTCTCTCTCCCACCCTAAAAGAAACCATACCCATAACTCGTGCATGTCCACCGTGTCTAAAGGAAAAAATGGCATGGCCTAAGCCTACGAATGTGGATTTCATGTCATGTCGTGCCGTGCCGTGCCGTGCCGGTGAAATGAAATGGCGTCCTATGAACGGCTAGCAATGTGAACTTTATTTCTTTGTATTTTGGGTGTATCTAACCAGATCTTCCACTTGAGCCATATTTCTTCGTATTTTGGGCGTATCATGTCATGCCGTGTCAGGGCTAGGCACAGTCTTCATTCTCAAACTTTGGCCTAGGCACGGCACGTTGTGTGTCGTGTCGTGTTGTGCCGTGCTGGGCGTGTCAATCTTGTATCGTGCTAAAATGGGCCATGGGACGTGATGGGTGTGCCGGTACAACGGCCCGCGTGCCCACTTCCTTCTCTAAGTGGATTGGATTGGAGGCAAAAATAAATTTTAGATGGTCTCTCTTATGACCGACCTATCTGTCTTAATATTAAAGCGAGTCAAATAACAATCTATTTAAAATATGGGAAAAGCAATTTGCAAGCCTCTAAGCATTCTATTTTGTCGTGTATATGTTATTTAACTTGTTTTACATTTTTGATACAGACATAGCCATCTTAAAAAAATAAGATATAAATAAATTTAGAATTAGGTGACAATAGTTTTGTATTTTGGAATGAAGTAAAGAGACCCCGACATGATGAGCAAAAATTGCAGAATTGGATTATAAGATATGAAACCTCAGCAGAATGCTGTTGTGAACTGTGCATGTTAATTTTGGCTTTCAAGTCCTAGTCAGTACTCAGTAATAAAAGGAAAAGATAAAGAAGAAAACTTGGGATCAGATGAGAAGCTCATTTTTTTGGGGGGCTGGGAAAGTGCATACAATAAATGAAGACCCAATAATATAAAGATCTTCCCCTTCACATTGAAAGACTCATCAAACTCAAAAGAAAAGATCCAAACCAAAGATTGGGTGTGCAGTGTTCTTTACATGTGCTCTGTTTCTGTGTTATTTGTGCATGCTTTTGCCTACATGTCTTCTCTCCTTTATATTCTTGACTTGGTCCATGCATCTATTTATTCGTTTAATTGTTTAGGACGGATATATTCATGCCAAATAAGAATTTGTGTATAATTCTAGCATCCTCTCTTAAAGGACTCATTAATTGAAATGATTTGAAAACTGGCGAGATTTTATGAGTATGAATGTACTATTTACGCTTTTATTTTCGATGGTGTACCCAAAGAGTGAGAAATCATGCTCACTGAGTTTTACGCAATTATTAAGTTTTCGATTTTGGGAGATTAGGTGATAACACCAAATCGACAATTTGTTTGGTTCACCATAGAAATTAGCATTGTCCACAACTGTACGAGTATTATAGAAAATTGCTGAACATTATACTTATTTTTTGTAATCAAATTGCAGTATTGCACAATTACAAAAAGACCCAAAAAAAGGAAAGAAAAATTCAAAACAAAAAAATCAACATTGGGTACAAGCAGCAGACACATATATTTAACTCTTTATCTTTACTCTTTACTTTAGTTAATACAAAATGTTCCGTACAATATAGGCTTATAGCTGGTTGCATGGGCTGTGAACTTTACCTGCTCTATTCAACAGTACTACACCTATTAACCAAATAACCAAGCAGTATAAAAAAGTAAAAGCCTGTAGATACATGTCATTGTGTATTGTACTCGTATGTCATTCAATAATAGAGCAGGAATTGGAAACATTTTTTATTAATAACAAAGTACTTCTCATTGAATTTGAAAATGGTAATCCCTAATAGCTAAGGTCTAAGGAGTCGTTCACTCGTTTGGTTGTCATTATGAAAACGGATAAATTAGAAATTTCAATTGGAAAATAAGGTTCGTTTGATTGCTTAAAATCGGATGATTTATCATGCATTGTTAATTCTTTCATAATGGATGGATTTGATAACTTAGTCCCTACGTAATTGAAAACCCGCGTGAATCCAATTCCCGATGTCAACCAAACAAATTTTCCGAGAATTAACATGAGTTGTCCTATTCACATTTTTTTTGTCATGAAAATTTAATTCCCCAATGACAATTAGACCAAACTTTATTGAATTAAAAAATAAATAAAACAGATATTTAGAATGGAATTTTCTTTGGTTGGTGTTATTCTCGGATCATTATGAGGAAAAAAAAACGTCATCATTTCCTTCATATTCCCCATAAATCATTAGAACAGAAATGGCGTGGCAGTCATGAATCATGAGACCATCTTTTTTATCCAAAAAAAAAAAACTTAAAAAACATATTTTAAAAAACATTGTTTGTATTTAATGAAATTAGAGTATTTTTGAACAAGTTTAAAACCGTTGATTTTTAAATTGTTATTTTACACAGTATTTTTTGGTCTACCCAAGCTCATTTAGTCGCCTAAAGGGAAATTCGAAACTGGACCTTTTGTCCACAATACTTTCAACTTAACCACCAGAAGAAATATAAAAACGTGATTTTCATGGGGAAGTTCAAAACATAAAATCCTTGCATATGTACTTGGTATCTTCTAAAACCAAAATTTAACCACAATTTGAAATTAGAAGATCAAATTCCCTAGAGCTTTGTTTTCTAATTTCACAATCCAAACAAACAAAGAAAACAAGAGAGAACAGCACAATTCGTATGACATTCTCACCAATTAACAATCTTAAACACGAACTTTAATGCAAATGTGCAGAATAACGACAGTAAATACAAATCATATGCTCGAATTACGGAGCCGCAAAAACTGAAACAATTTAGGAAACTCACCGGAAAAATCCCGTAGTTGGTTGTGAGCCCAGAAGAGAAAACTTGTCAAAATGCGAGTATTTATAATAAAAAATCTGTAATTAAGAATAAAGAAAATATGGAAGTAGAGTAGAAGTAAGAAAGAAGGGGAGAAAGAATAACAGAGAATTGAGAAAGAGTATGAATGTGATGGAGTTGAGGTATTTAAATGAACCACGAAAACGGCGTTAATTACTTCACTCGCATTTTCACTTCTATTTTATTGCCTAAAAAGTTTCCTTCATATCTGACGTGAATCCGTTTTCTTGCCTATTCAATTTAGATTTCTCTACAATATCTTTTTTTATTTTTATCCTATAAAACAATTTTATTATAATTATAATAAAACATAAAACATAGATCTTGATTCCACTTTTATAAAAAAAAGTCTAGTAAAAGTTATAAAAAGCTGCGTTGAATCAAAAACTGCTCAATATATAATAATGTAGTTTTTTTTATAAAAATTGGGTTTGAATTCGAACTTTAATCTCAATTTAAAATTGAACTTTTTTGTTTATCCCAAAACATTGAAATTATATATGGAGAATGCGAGAAAATTTCAACTAAAATCTTAAGGTTATGATTGAGACCCAGTCAATAATCTAATACGCCCTCGCACAAATGGTGAGATTTGAACCCGTAACTTTTTTTTTTATCAGAGTGGCTCTGATACCATACAAGAAGACTTTCTCAACTAATAATATTAAGATGATGACTGAGGGGAAAGTTTAGAGATTAAAACTCAGATGAAATTCACAAGAGACTCAGGTTCAATCCTCCAAGAGTAATCTTGTAGAGTATTTATGACTTTAATCCATGCCTACTAAATTTCAAGCTTATCTATCACCCTCGAATAACTTACTTGATTTATTCAATGCGTACCAAATATAACAACTGCGAAATCTCTCGACACCAAAAAAAACATCGAAACACTCGACATAAGATTTTGAGCTAAAATTGATCGAGTTATCCGACGGAGACCGTTAAAGAATGGTGAAAAAGAAAGGGTGTTGGTCTTGAGATTTGATGACATATGGGCCAAGCCCATGATAGAAATTAAATAAAATAAAGAAAGAACAACTTCGCCTTGTTTTGTGTTTTGTCGTCCAGCTCGTCCTGTTTCAATCAAGTAATTTTATAATATTGGATCAACTAACGTGTGGGGTTTGATTTTGACGTGTCATCTTCTCATTGGCTAAGATCATCACCTGTTGACTGATTTCAATTTTGGCTTTTCTGGGGTTTCTGCGGTTAGTGTAGTTTGACAGGTGATTAGAGAGGAACCATCCATCATTTCTATTTGTATTATTTATTTATAGTTTCAAATCATACGAGTGTACTATTTCTAATTAAACCCTTGAATGGTTTGTTTTTTTGTTTTCAATCTATGAATGAACGGTAAATCTTACTTAAAACGAATTATTCTTCTAAATCTTACAAAAGATTAAATACTATCATATGGAGGTAATAAAGATAAATTTTTGGACATTTTTTAGGCAACTTGGCGTGTTACTTGTTATGTATTTAATCCGGTTTATCTTTAAAACGGATAGTACTTATCTTAAATGAGAATTTATGATAGATGAATGACCGCCAAGAAATGTCACGTGCTTAATATTGATGAATTCTGTGGTTTGCAACTTACAAGCCATCACAATCACAAACAATAATAACAAAAAATCATTAAAACTTATAAGGGTCCAAGGGGGTGTTTGGTTGATTCACTAAGACCATTCCTAAGCAGAAGGTCAATCTAACTCGGTCATCAATATTTTAGCTTTTAATTCCATTTTAATTATCCCGACTCACTTTACCTTCTCATACAGAAGGTCACAACCTAGGTCATTAACCCATTCATTTTCACTTTTCATCATTTTTCAATCATTTCCTACAGTTTTCACCCAACAAACCTTCTCTCCTACTTTTTCAATTACCATCATATTATATCAAACCTAATTTTAATTTTATAATTTATTGATATTTTAAATATAAAATAATAACCATATAATCAAACGATTATAATCGAGTTATCGTCGTAATGTGAAATATTAAACAAAACTAAAATGAAACACATATTATTTTGGTTGTGAACCATCTCCAAACTCATTCTGCCCTTCTAATTTCCCATTTTTATTTCCCCTAAATCGAATCCCCTTTTCCCCAAACCAATTCATCCCTTTCGATAACGACCGTCATCACCTCATTATCGACAACGCCTCCATCCCCTACCAGCATCGTTTATCCAGACCGTCACCATCGTCATCCTGGTTCATCACCATTATCACGGTCACCATTGCCGGCTATTACAATCACAACCGTCACCCTCATTTGTTTACTGGAGATAATTAATTTAATTAACTTTATTTACTTTGATTAGTTAGCATCAAATAATTTTTTTTTAATTGAAATGTTTTGTGTATGAATGAATCCTTTAATTTGGTTTCAATTACAGAAAATTATTTTTATGCAATTAATTTGGTAACCTTTTTATTACATTACATGAAAGTTGAAATCTTTAACCACAAATTTGATTTTTTGTATTGTATAGGATTTGCTATTGTAGAATGAATATAGGGGGGAAAGTGGGTCAAATTTTTCAAAATTGAGTTCATTTTATGGACAATTTAAAAAAAAAGTCATTTTTCTTATGTTCAGATTTTTTTTAGTTTTGATTTATCTTTATTCTCATTTAACTTATTTATTAATTAAAATTTCATCCTTCCGACCTTTGACAGATTTTGTGCAGAAACATACAAAGGAGAAAAATGCAAGAAGGCTTTCACTTGTCCTTTTATTTTTGCGTAACCAATTGGAATATGACACCTATGAGGTCATGAAAGAGGTTAAGCATATCAAGTGAAGGTTAATGAGTCAAAGTGTTAAACGCATACCAAGTGTTTGTTTGACAATTATAAGAGTTTCATACTTATACCTCAAACCTATGAGGTACATACTCAAGGAGGGGGTCTGGGGTGGGCATGAGATTGATACCAATGGGTATCAAATTATAGTAAAACAAATTATGAAAATAAATAATATGACATATTGTAAATGAAACCTTTTATATAATTATTTGATTAAATCTTTATTTTCATGATTTTAGAATGTTAAAAGTTATAATATAAGTATTGATTTTACATATTTCGACTTTAACTGATTTTCAAACTCATACCGCTTAGAATTTAAACAAACAGAAAGTAGGACTTATGAGGAATAGAATTCCAAACCCCATAAAACTCAGGTATGATTTCTGATTCCAAACTCATACCCATGCGCGAAACAAACACCCCCTAAAAGATTTTTAGATTTTTATAAAGCGAGAAAGTATATTAAAATTTATATATGAACTATATTATTTTTCTTTAATTATGATAATAAAATTATAAAACAAACCGCGCGAAATGCGGAATAATATCTAGTTTTAAATAATTTTGGGATGAAGTAGCCGTATTAAAATGGCGGCAGATTATAGCAAAGTCAGTCATTAATAAGTGATGTAGAGCTATTATCATGCGATCATAATCATGGCATTTGCATACAAATTACAAAATAATAATTCTTTAAATACTTGTTAATCAATCGGGTTGGGTGAATTAATACAAGTAGGGTTCATTTGACAATTATTTGCGGACCACCATACACACCCATAAGTTATTAAGATTGATAAAATTCAATTAAAAATAGTGTAGCAACCTAAACTGAAAGGTCATTACGGAATTTGGTGGGAGACAAAATAATAATACAAATGTTTATCAATTAGTATAGATCCCGCGCAATGCGCGGTATATATAGAATATCTATTTTTTAGGGTGTTATTTATAATGAAAAACTAAAGCTATGAAAGGTTTATTTTATGAAATCTATTTTTTTTTACCATAAAATTAAGGATTTCATTTTATAAATATTCTCCAATTATTTTAATGAAATTTTTTGTCACAAAGTTAATGGTAAATATATGTCAAGTTATTCTCTAAATTTATAAGTATTACATTTAACGAAAAATTTACCAACTTATAGTTTATAGTTTAACATCATTTTTATATTATTTTAATGAAAAATCATAATTTTGAATTTAATTATAAGATTAAAGTTTAATTATAAGATTATATTTTAATGAAAAGATAATAGTTTAAAGAAATAAAGTTTTACTTGTTTCTTTATTTAGATAGAATCATTTGGAGGGAACCGTAAGAGAATTATGAGATAAAATCATAAGAAGATGATTTTATTTATTTATGGCATATAAATAAAAAGTGGATTATGAAATCAATTAATGAGAGTGGGGACCACTATTAGAAGGTTTTTTTTTTTTTTTTTTTTTGGTTTCAAATGAGCGCACTATGTCGCGGGTGAGAATCGAACCCCCAACTTCATGATCGGGGTAAGAGAGCTCTTACCACTTGAGTTAGTTCTTGTTCTCACCACTATTAGAAGGTGAATATTTAGGTGGGAAACTTGAGCGGGAAAAATCATAGCTTTGTTAATGTTTTAGTATATAGAGGATGCTCGATACATGTTATCTATAATTCAACATTTTGATCAAATTCGGGCACTCGAATACTTATAACGTGGTAGAGATGGTACGAAAATAGGTTGTTGTTGATGATGACTGATGAGGGCCTTTGCTCTAAACAAAAATGAAATAAAATAGTACTCCCGTTGTTTGGAATTGGTCCAAACTAAATTTAGTCACCATTGATTTAAATCTTACTCGTACTAAAAATGTCTGAACTTAATGGATAAATAATATAGATAAATATAGATATATGCAGTTGATATTAGGTTTCAGTGTTGAATCCCCTTTTATATATTGTAATGTACTTGTAACTCATTTGAAAAAAAAATAACCAACAACCATCTCCATCGTAAATCTAACATCAATCAATGTGCGTGTTATGGATCACACCGCATGTGGTGCATGCTACAGATGACATTGCACATGGTGCATGCTACGAATCAAATGTCACTAGACCTATCAATCCGAAAACCCGACCCTTTTTTCAGGGTCAAGATCCGAAAATTTTGACCTAACGACCCGTTTGATCGAACCCAAAATGACCCGTTATTTTAGGGTCGAGACCTGAAGAACATTAATTTGTGGAAAAGAATTGTTATTATGCAATGAATCAGCAACATACAAGCCTGACCTCATATATACAATATTGTACTCCGCAAAATAGGCAACTACTTCCTAAGATAAAGGAAAGAAAATATACACCAAGATAAGTATATGCCTAAATACAATGTACAAGATACAAAACATATAACTGAATATCCGATCATATCTTCTCAATACTCCCCCTCAAGTTGGAGTAGTTGGTAAGACGACTCCTAACTTGGACTGTAAATATTGGAACGCATCTCCGRCCAACGCCTTAGTGAAAAGGTCGGCAATTTGCTYCWTGCTCCGTACATGAGACGTGGTAATCGTTCYTTGAACAAGATGATGTCGRATAAAGTGACAATCKATTTCGATGTGTTTAGTCCGGTCATGAAAAACCGGATTTTTCGCTATGTGTAAGGCCGCTTGATTGTCACAAAATAAGCTCATTGGTCGAGTATGATCAACTCCCAAAGATTGAAGAAAGGATTTCACCCAAATGACTTCACTCGTAAGAGCTGCTAGAGCTCGATATTCGGCTTCCGCCGATGACTTCGCAACCGTCGTCTGTTTCTTAGCCTTCCATGAAATGGGCGAATTTCCCAATGCAACATAATATCCTGTGATAGACCTAAGTGATAATGGACATTTTGCAAAGTCTGAATCTGAATACCCTCTAACTCGTAGGTCACAATCTCGTCTTAACACAATTCCCTTATTTGGAGCTCCTTTTATATATCGAATGGCTCTCAATACGGCACTCCAATGCTCTTCTCGTGGAGCATGCACAAATTGGGAGATAATGTGTACAACATATATCAAGTCCGGCCTCATAATGGTCAAATAAATAAGCTTCCCAACTAATCTCATATACTTCATGGGATCGTCTAAAAGACGTCCCTTGGCTAGAGATAAATTATGATTAGGTTGAATAGGTGTGTCAATCGGTTTTGTACCCTCAAAGCCCGCTTCTTTCACAATGTCTATAGCATATTTACGTTGACTAAGAAATAATCCCTTCGAACCGGTGGCCACTTCGATTCCCAAGAAGTACTTAACTCGACCTAGGTCTTTTATCCCAAAACTTCGGTCCAGGAATTCTTTTAGCAGTGTACTTGCACCTTCACTATCACTCACGACTATCATATCATCCACATAAACAAGAACTCCAAGAAACACTCCATCTTTATTTTAAGTAAAAAGGGAATAATCATCCATTGATTGCTTGAAACCATACCTCGTCAAGGAGCTTGTGAGTTTTTCAAACCAATTCCTTGATGCTTGCTTGAGGCCGTACAATGATTTGTTGAGCTTGCAAACTTTTCGTGTGCCTCCATTATCGAAACCAAGGGGCATTTTCATGAACACCTCTTCATTCAAATCGCCATGTAAGAAAGCATTGTTGACATCTAGTTGGGCAATGGATCATCCTTTGGCAACGGCAACAGCTAATAAACACCGGACACTTGTCATCTTTGCAACTGGAGCAAATGTTTCATGGTAGTCAATACCTTCAATTTGTGTGTACCCTTGTGCAAGGAGTCGGGCCTTATACCTTTCAATAGTGCCGTCAGCTTTGTACTTCACTTTGTAAACCCAACGACAACCTATGGGTCGCTTACCCTCTGGCAACTCAACAATTGTCCAAGTCCCATTTCGTTCAAGWGCCTTGTATTCCTGCAACATAGCTTCTCGCCATTCTGGAATTGGGGCAGCTTCSGAATAATKTTGTGGCTCAACAATATCATCAATTTTACTCAAAAAAAAATTGTGAGAATTAGAGAAACAATTAGTAGTGACATAATTAATCAAGGGATAACGGGTACCTTTCTTTCCGGACCTTGATTGAACCGAGGGAGCTGGTGTTGCAGGGTCTATAATGCGAGTCGATTTGCAGTAGTAATTTTTATTCCACTGTGGCTCGAACTTCTGTCGTGCACCTCGTCCCATAGGCACACCACTGTCTTCACTCTGTTCAACCGAATCTGGCTCCTCGACACTTGCTTCACCGTTATCATTCAAAACAATTTCCTGCTGATTGTCACTCAAAATATTTTCCTCACTGTTTTCTGTGACTTCTTCCATAATAATATTCCGTTGGGCATTGGTCGTATTATCGAAATGTTCAATCAACTTTGCATTGTCATTGTCCTCCGTAGTTTTAATGTCGACGAAGGGAAAAACATGCTCATAAAATGTCACATCTCGACTCTCAAAAATACGCCGTCTCTTTAAATCATACACTCTCCAACCTTTCTTGTTTGATGGATACCCCACAAAAATACATCGTATTCCCCGTTCATTGAATTTATCTCGAGATTTTTCCTTATTGTGTACGTAACATAGGCTACCAAAGACTCTCACATTATCAAGGTTTGGTTTTTGACCATATAAAACTTCATAGGGTGTTTGACCATTTAATACATGAGTGGGAGTTCTATTAATCAAAAATGCAGCGGTAACAACACACTCCCCCCAAAACTCGATAGGTAAATTACCTTGAAAACGCAAAGCCCGAGCTTTCTCTAAAATTTGCCTATGTTTCCGTTCCACTCGCCCGTTCTGTTGAGGTGTGTCTGTTGGAGTATGTGTCCTCGACAATAATGCGATCACATGTTTAAATCTCGTAATAAGAATACGTAAGGGATAATTCATTTATTTGGTCAACTGATTCACATTAATCGGTAATGATTGGCTGACTAGAGTTTGACATTATTGTCGTATGACGGTGGTGATCAGTTGATCCCCTTAAGGTCATACCTTTGGGGTAACACTCTTAATTGATTAATTAATTAATTGTATATCGATACAAGTTAATTAATTCCTTAAAATTGAACAAA
>VHZZ01002322.1:61540-78068 GCA_009801015.1 Silene noctiflora
TTAGTTTCAAGAGATACAAATTGAGCAACATCATCTAGCCTAATACTTGGTGTAGGATTGACAATTTGGCTAGTGGAAATTTCAACAAATATGTCAATTGAAGGAGCATTTGAATGACGAATACTTGCCCATAATGATTTAAAGGCTCCCTCATTATTAAGTGGTACAACTTTGAAACACCCGGAACTTGGAAATTTCATCTTCACCCTCAATCGAGTACCCAAACTTTGAATGCCGATTCCCTTATATATATATATCTCTTCAACTAATTCAAGATACGTCATCTTTGTACTAGCTAAAATAAAACATTGATTCCCTCCTCTATAAGATACACATCCATTTTGCTCCAACACTTCTCCATCCCAATAACAAATAAGAGGAAAATCACAAATTTCCATTCTATATAAGAAAATTGAACAAATTTAGTATAAATCAACTAACTATAACCTAATTTCCCCAAAATACATAACTAAACATAAATTGACAAGCATAAATCGTTCATCTTAATTAGGGTTTCAAAATTTGGGTTTTTTTCAAGACAAGCATAAGTTAACATATTGATGATAGATCTAAGCACAAAACATACAAATTAACTACAATGGAAACAAAATAAGCTAAATCTACCAACAAAACATGTAATTAAACAATTTAAAAGAAATCAAATTACCTTGTTAATTAAGTAGTGTGTTTAAAAATCGCAAGCAATGCCAACAATACGCCGGAGATGTGTCGGAGATTTGCCAGAGGTTTACCGGAGAGGAGGAAGGGGTGAGGACTGAGGAAAGATAAAAGAGGTGAAGTTATTTGAGTCGCACTTAGGGTGTTTGTGAGGAGAGACGGGAGTTGTTTTGTAATTGATAGTGCATTGTGACGAAAAATTGACTGAAAAGTAAAAAAAAAAAATTCACTCTGCTAAGACACGCCATACGTATTGGCGTGATTCTACTAATAAACACGCCACTGATAATGGCGTGTAACCTTGTCTCATTTAGCCCAACTACTGGATTGACTGGGTTACATAGTGACTCAAGCCACGCCACTACTAATGACGTGTTTCTTTAAGAGAACACGCCACTTCTAATGGCGTGTTTGTGTTGTGTCATTTTGGGCAGCTACTGGATTGGAAAATGCACTGCATAGACATGCCATTTGTAATGGCGTTCCGAATACACGCCATTCGTATTGGCGTGTTTGTACCGTTTCATAGGCTCGATCGAAAAAACCGAGCCTAGGTGAACACCATTTCGACAAATATTTTCAAAACCAACCCAAAACGACAATTATTTTATTTTTGAGCATTATTTCAAAAAATCGTTCTCTAAAACTACATAGGTAATAAACAAATGAACGGAACAGGGGAGTAATAGTTAGTGTAACAAAAAGCTAGAGCCTCTTTGCTAGTTTATTTTTCGTATTTTGTTTAAGGAGATGATGCGCTGCCGAGTATATAGACTAATAAATACGGAGTATACCGGTGAGGCGGTGAAGTGCATTCGTCCGTAGCCTAATTATGATGTCTCCACCAATATACACACAAGTAATGAAATCAATTTTTCTTTCGTGTTTCTCAGTTTATGGCTCACGAAACTCATGATTGAGACTTGCCATACAAACCCCTCTAAATGAGATG
Source organism: Silene noctiflora (assembly GCA_009801015.1). Classification (NCBI taxonomy): domain Eukaryota; kingdom Viridiplantae; phylum Streptophyta; class Magnoliopsida; order Caryophyllales; family Caryophyllaceae; genus Silene; species Silene noctiflora. The sequence continues at coordinate 63,171 of VHZZ01002322.1, forward strand.
ATACATTGGATTGATTTCTTCACTCTAACCTAAAACGCAGCTGGGTTTAATCAGTATTAGAACCCGATTAGTATTATTATATGTCCGACCAATAGTAAAATTAAACTCGCGCCTTTTGTGTCTAACCTAATAGCCTCACATAAGAATACCAGACGCGTAAGTGTAAGTCAGCATCGAACTTTAGCAAAAAGATATCAACTACATACATAAACTTAAGCATATGGATAATTCATATAGGAGAGTGGACTGCCCTTCACACTTCACACGACGTTATGCACGGGAATTATGTTACTATCGAATGTAACCAATGCACGTACTTTTGATAACCCTTCTTTAAATAAATTAATATTCAAGAGAGTTAATGACAATGAGAATATTGTTTGATGGTGGGCAACCGATAATTAAGTGTTACAAAGATTTAAAAACTAGCAGGAAGTGGCTAGCTAGTGAAGTAGGGGAGAAATTAAGGTAGTTTTGTAGGAAGGTAGTTTTGTAGGAGGTTAGCTTATATCATGATTCAGCACTTTTTGGGCATCCATTGTTTAAGGTAAAGCTTCTTTTGTGACGCTATATAGCCTTCTAGCTTCTAGGAGTCTTAATTTACGTGGATACGTGACTCAGATCTGTGTATTTTTCTGCATGATATGGTGGAATCTTTCGTTTTATATATATCACCACCTTAATTATATTATTATAATTAATTAATTCGTCATTTTCACTATGCCTATGCTAAACTCACTTTCATCAGTTTCTTTAGTGTTGACATCTTCCGCTTCTCCATTTGCTTACGCTAAAGGTTTTAAAACAAGTAATGTAAACCAAACGCACAAGTTTTCAATTTAAAACATAACAAATCTATCTTTATTTGCTTGATTTTATTTGTTTTACCTTTATTACATCATAAAATATAACATATACTATGTATATCATTTGTTATCGAATTCAAAATTTGCGCACATTCCGGGTCCAAGTGGATACAATACTACTCTGTGAAAAAAAAATGACTAAGAAAAATGGCAAGAGTTGCGGTAAGAAAGGGAAGCATGCCACTCCGAATGCTAAATAATAATACTAACGGAGTAGTTACTAATTTAAAAAGAAGACATACGGATTGCTATTAGAATAAGATTACATGATGCACCTTATATTGGTCACTTTCACAACGCCTAGCAACGGGATTCTTTGTGAGGACACAAGATTTTTGTGATTCATGCATGACTGTTGTGTTCGATAAAGTAATTAAGAAGAGTTTTGTACGAGTAACTCGTTCTATCTTAAAACCATGCATGGCCGCTTCTTGATTTTTTTTGTTAAATTTGATCATCCTTCTCTTTAAATACATGTAGTCTTATATCATCAAATTTGTTCTATTTGTTGTTAGAATATGTTTTGAATTTGTTTTAAAGTTTTTTCTGAATTTCAAATCTAATTAGGCTTTGTAGCTTGATTTAGGAAACTAGTTATCAGTTGTCTTAGATTCTACTCCCTCCAATCCATTGGTCTAGGCACAATTTTTATAAAATGTAAAAAAAGTAGGGGTATTTTTGGAATTTTACAAGTGGATGTAGTCGTGTAGTTGACCTTTAATATATGTAAAAGTAAGAGTATGTATTGTAAATAAAGGGAATGTGTGGTCATTTTTTTGCTAAAAAGAAAATTGGTAGTTTGGTTTAGATCGTCCATAGGGGAAGTGTGACCTTTGATCTGGATTGGAAGGACTATATCTGTTTAGGAAACATATATTTAGTGTCCTTAGTTGTTTAGGAAAATATATGTTGCTGGGAGTATCATATACTCTCAAAGCTCGCCTGTTTTATTCATTTAGAAACCTTTCAAAAACCGAGTCATCTGAAATCTGAATTATACTCTAGAATCTGTAATTCCTCAAAATTAATAATATTCTTTCCTTCTACATGTGGATGTAGTTAACAAACTGTTAGTGAACTAAGTAAATCTGTTGTATTTAATCACGTTATTTATTTGTCTTTTTTTTACCTCCGCTATAATAAATGGTATCAAAGCTAGATTTAACTGGGCTCTTGAAATCTGCTAAGAAAGATGTCTGGAATAAGAGTGAAGATTGATAAATTCGGATGATGGAATAGTTTTAGTCAGTGGCAAATCAAGAGGCAAGTCTGTTCAGTATAAAAATGCAAGAAGGTACGTCTCTCTGGATGTACTTAGACAGGTTAAAGACAAATTTATTAGAATTGCTTAATATTGATGTTAAAGTTGAGGATAGGGATGCTGCATTAATTAAGTGAGTGTCTTTACCTTTGTCATATGAAAGATTTGTACAATCACTTATTGTTAGTAAGGATATCATTTTTCTGAAGAGGTTAGATCTTCCCTTCAAGAGCGTTGCGCCATAGAGGCATAAAGCGACTGGTACAACGTGGAAATTTGGGGTAAAATAAATTCTAGAATTAGTTTTTAAGAGTCCTAAATACGGTAAAGAGAAGGGAGATTGGATATTCGTTTGTGCCAAGAAAAATAAACAGGACAAAGCACCAGATACGACTGCTATAACATATACCCCTTCTAGAGATGATTATGCTATAGTTGCTACTTGCTGATATTATACATGCATTCTAGTTATGTGTGGATTCTTAATTCCGAAGCACCTTATCGTATACGTCCGCCGTGCAGGGAGTGGTTTACAACCTATAAGCAGATAGTTTTAGGATATTTTTCTATCGCGAACGGTTCTGCTTGCAAGGCGTTTGTATGGACATAAGAAATTCTGTACATTGAATGATGTCAGACATGTTCCACTTATGACAAATAATCTGATATCACTTGGCCGGTTGGACGGTGAAGGTTTCCGTTTAAAGTTTTAATTGTATGCAAAAGTTCAAATGTGATTCTGAAAGGTGTTAATAGTGCTACTTTGTAATACCATCAAGGTACTATGCTGTACGGTTTTGTTGTTGTTAAAATAGATATTGCTGATAACCATGTTGTTACGCTCACCAAGTCGGTTTCACAAAGCAAGTTGCAACATGGTTTGGACATCCTAAAATTTGGGAATTTCTAAAATGTGAGGTAAAAGGAAGATGTGCATCCGTACATCTGACGTTAGAGTGGTGCGTCTGGTACATGTGGCACTATTACAGTGCATTTGGTACATCCTTTATTTGTGAGAAGATTTAAGTCAAGGTAGAGATTTGTTAAATATGCCTGGAGTTTGTTTTAGAGACTCTTCCAAATTACGCATCTAATTAGGTTTTCTAGTTTGATTAAGGAAAGTAGTTATTAGTTTCCTTAATGATTCTATATCTGTTTAGGAAACATATATCTGGTTTCCTTATTTGTTTATGAAACATTTTATGAGAGCATTATATAAACTCTCATAGTCTGTCTGTTTTACTTATTCAGAAATTTGTTAAAAATGGAGTCATTTGAAATCTGAATACTATGACATGTATTCTTTGGAATTTGTAATTCTCAAGATCAATACTATTCTTCCATTCTGCCTGTGAACGTAGCTAGCACACCGTTAGTGTTTCGCGTAAATTTCTTGTCTTTATTCACGTTATTTATTTGTCTTTCTTACATCCGTTATGGCATTTAATTTATCAAAATAACTTTACATTTTATCTAAAGTTATGCTCCCTCTATTCCGATTATTTAGTTGCCTATTCAATTTTAGGATTACTCATCCATTTCTTTACCTTTCTATATTGAGAAGTTTTTGTAGGTAATTAACTTGATCATCCCCATGTCATCCATTAACTACAACCAGAAATGTTCTCAACCTCTCTCCTTGATCTTTGAGCTAAAAGTAAAGGTAAACAAATGATCAGGACATAGGGAGTAACTACATACATATACTATAAAAATACTAAATAAAGATCAAAGTGGACTATTTAATGCAGAGAACAATATAATGAAATGAAACGAGTATTAATTATTATCCAACATTTAATTATAGATTTTGTGTGATTGTATTCTTATATTGTTTACAAAACTATGTATACCAATTGTTAGACAATATGTTACTCGCTCAATCTCAATATTGTGACGCTGGCACAATAACTTTTTACGTTTAAATCTTTCAATGCGAAGAGTACTCGGATACTAAGTAAGACAAGAGTTTTTCTATGCTCTATTATAGTTTATGATTTTTCTTAACAATTTCAGTTATAATAATAATTATGCCTGGCGAAATTGAAATTCCTGGGGTGTTATACATTTGTGCTCAAGACTTTTATTTAAGAATCATACATGTTAGCTTAGATAAAAAAGAAAAAGACACCCAAAGAATTGACTTGGGGCACATAATGAGGCAATCGGTTGGGAAGGTTCGTTTCCAGAATGCCGAGCCAAGTAGGTTAAGCTGACTCAAGTTAATGAAAATGGATTGTGCAATTTAGGTCTCATTTTGTTGAAATAAAGTTCTTCACCAAATGCTAATCAATCGTGAACCCCTTCTTGGGCGGATTCCTCATAATCTTTTCACCTATTGTTTCTAAGTGAGCATGTCAAATTTTTGGTAGATATGGATCCTGTAAAAATGTCATTTAAGGAATGAATTCAGGCCAAAACGTTTGAGTACAATAACTAAAAGCATCACTAGCTCATGTTTTGCTGAATTGAGAGCATTTTTTTATTATAAATAATAGTGAATTGCTAGAGTAATACTCCTTGAATATGATGATGCTAATTTTTCAACTTCTTTATTTGTAGTAGTTTTTGGCATGCAGATCAATCACTTTCGTTTAATTACATGATTTTTCTTTGTTACTAACAAGGCCAATTCCTCCTTTATCGAGCTACTAAGGTTTGGGTATATGCATGTCCTTTGGTTGAGCTCTTATCCAACCGTCACACTTGAGAAAATATCTTGAATTTAATAGTCACGTTTCCCAATTTCAAAGAAATATCTTGAACTACTTGCATTCAAACTTGCAAATCTTAAAATACGTTTCCTTATTAGGCGAGGTAGGCAGATATGTCCCGTGTCAGCATGTTTATCATTTAGTTACAAAATTATGGACAAAATTAGAGGTAAAAAACTTTTTTTTTTTTTTTCAATTATTCAATATATAATAATATATAGTGTTAGAATTAGTTTCACATTTTTTTTTAAAAATATGAGAAACTTTCCTAATACATCCGCAACACTTGAAAACTTTTACAATTGATGTCCTTAAAGCTATATCTTTTTCCACAAATTTGGTCCCAATTTGTAGTTTTGTAGAGTTTAAAGTCGCAAAGTATTGTAACCGAGCATAGGGTGAAAGTGTAGTGACGTCGCAATCGGAAACTCGGTCCTACAAATTCTGAAAGTCATATTAATGAGACAGCTGACCCCACTCGATGGTGACGACTGACGACTGTGGACATGAGGCCTAATATTCAATACTGGGTCCCACTTCACATGCCCCTCTTACCAGCATCCATCTGTACACAAAGATGCACCCTTTGTGGGTCCCACTTCTTACCCAGTGTGGACCCCACTTTCAAACTTATCGTACTAGTACTACACACAGCTTTATTTTAACAAGTGTACTACTCAAATTGGACATTTACAATTTTGGGTCTAACACTATTACTAATATAAGACTGTTACAACTCACAATTCACAACCAAGGCAAGTTAATCTTGTATTACCTTCCATGTTCTAGTTAGTAGTAGTAAACGACGGTAATCTTAATCAAGGGAATCTCGAAAAGGAAAATAACTCAAATAATTCATTTTATAGCATTATAGAATCGTAGTTCAATGAGCACCGAATAACGAGTAATTTTTATTAAGTTCATCGTGTTTTTACAGCATAATCAAGAGACATCGACCTCCTCTAATTAACGACTAATCCGACTATTCCCTCCGGCACGGTGTTCTAGGCTTATCCCCTCCAATTTTCTCGGTTCCTTGACCAATTCAACATTGGGAACTTGACTCTGTACAATTAATCAAGGATGTTTTTTTGTTTACCCATTTAGGGATAACTACCAACCTTCCAGACTCATTGAATTCCTCAAAATTCAGCCTTAACAAACTTCCATGATTTATTATTACACCATTAATTTCAGCAAAAGGATATGTCAAACATCAAGTCCACTGATCTGGGGTGTACCAGTGTAGAGTGGGAGCTGCCTCATCTGAGAAGAAATTGCAAGCCTCCTCACTAAAGAAATTGTGCTCCTCCAACTTCACATACTGAGGCTGGTATACATTATCGGACTCTGATCTCGATTCTGCCAAGCTGAAACGGTTGAATCCTAGCGACGGAGACCTGTTGGGAGACATCAGTAACATTTGTTGTTGCTCATTCTGGATTATGCCTCCATCACTTGAACAGTTTGATGCATTTGGGCTGTTGTTATTATCCTCGTTCAATATTGCGCTTGAATCGCTCTCAGACGGCCCGTCTTTCAAATCTGTCACTCCTCTTTTCTGGTTCTTCTGTAATTTAGCATCATCTGATTCCTCATCCAGAGAGGGTTGTGGGGTGATTGGTTCAATGTCTTTGCCATTGTTTTCTGAATCACACATCATAGCTTCTTCCTTTACGGATATGTTGCTTTCCGTCTTCTCATTTAACTTTGATTTTAGCATTTTAATCTGCATAGTACCCAAATTTTGTTGTATTACTGTATAATTTACTTAACAATGAACAGGATGCTTCCCAGACTAGTTTTACAAGAATGATACACGAGTGCGTGTCCACGTGTTGGACTTGACGACTATTTTTATGCAAATTCCGCGTATTTTAGCTTAAATTGAGGTGACTTTAGGATCTGTTTGGATACAGTTTTAGAAGGGAAGGGGGGTGAGGTGGAGTGAATTGTAGTTGTTTGGATAACAAAAATGATGAGAGAGAAATGGAAGGGGGTGAAGGAGGGTGATGGGAAATGGATGAATTATGCTTATGGATAATGGAAATGGAAAGGGAGGAAGGAGGGAGTTGAGAGGCCAAATAAAGTTTTCCTTCCCCTCATTTCACTCCCCCTCCATTCCCCTTCTTCCATAATTTGTATCCAAACAAAGGAAAATGAATCSCTCCTTTTCTCTCCCCTCCCTTTCTCTCCAATTCACTCAATCCAAATGGACCCTAAGTGTCATAACTTGTTACTTAGTGTCGACACAAGCACGGGATAGGAAGAAGAGTGGGAGTAACATAAGCCGAAACAACCAACAACAAGAGTGTTTGTTTATTGGCATAAAGAAAAACACAAAACATTGTACGGAAAACAAAGGCAATACCTGATTGAGAAGGGCATCCTTGTCATGTAAGAGGGAGTCATAATTGAGCTTGAGAGTATCAAAATTAGACTTAAGAACACCATAATCCCTCTCCAATTGTTTTGTCTTCCATCGAGCACGGCGATTTTGAAACCAAACAGCAACCTGACGAGGCTGCAAACCAAGCTCTTGAGCAAGCTTGACTTTACGTTCAGGTTCAAGCTTGTTTTCTACCTCGAAATACTTCTCCAAGGCCTTCACTTGTTCCACGCTAAGCCGCCGCTTTTTCTCAGGGATATGACCGCCTTCATCTATGCACCCATCTTCATCCATACCGTCATACATGGACTCGTACTCTCGGCCGCTGTACATATGCTTGCTTCTAGGGCTATGTTCGTCTGCACCATTGGTTTAACCATGACTCATGAGCAATAATTTTAAACAAACAAAAAACATATATACACTCTATCATTACGACCGTCTTAACTTCAAAATTGAAATAAAGATGGAAATAAGAGGTTTGTCTTAAAGCAAGACCAACTGAACATGACTAGCTAAACACAAATTTTCCTCCGTCCCAATCTTTTATTTACCTTTTCTATTCTTGTCAGCGATATTTTAATTAACTGTAAACAAATTAATACGAGGTTAAGAGCGTATTGTAAATCCATTATACACCTGTACAACCGTCTTACAAGATAATTACCGCTAACAAAATTATAAATCCATTATCCATATTGAGAAAAGAAAAAAAACCTGAAGCAGGGCACATGGAGATAAGGGCACCCAATGAATCAGAACCTCCAAGTCTTTTCATATCCGAATAGTAATTAAAAGTCTTAAAACAGAGTAAAAGTGTTGAAATTTCAAACAAATCCTTTGTAAGGTTCCCACTTTTATGGAGGTTAAAATTTTAAGTATTTTTGTTCACAAGTTTTTACTTTCAACACATGGAACCGTCATTAGTGACCAAAGTAAGTGAAATGATGATAGAGGAGTTTTTGACAATTCATTGCAAAACAAACAGTTTTCCATCCTCCTCCGTTTACCATCAACACTTAACCTCTTATTTTTACTGCTCATTGCAGTCATAATTTGGCAGTAATAAATTTACATTACACCCTCGACACAAATTCTTATAATATAATCTCAATCCAAAAAAATAACAATGGTGTAAATATTATTTATTTATTTTATTTTATTTTATTTGGGTTTGAGAATTATGAAGAGGAGAAAAGGAGGGAGGTTTGATGTTGTTGTGTTGGGAAGAATACAAACTAGTAAAGAAGCAGAAGGCAAAGACAGATCAGCTTCCTTTTAAATAACCCAACTTGGGTTAGTGAGTAAGGTTAAGAGCTAACTAGGGTTAGGTGGTCTCAAATTGTAATGAAATGAGAGTGAAATTGTAACGAAATGCAAGTTATGTGACTGGTTGTAGCCGGTAGGAGATGCGGGTTGCCCTGCTGTTTGGGTAAGAGGAACACAAGATATTTATTTTGGTTAAAATGGAAAGAGAGTAATGACAAGATTGACTATATGACTGGGAAATGTAGAAAAAACAAGGAAGTTGGAGTGTGGAAATGGCTAACATGAGTTGGGCATGGGATGGCTTGGTTCAAACCACATGGGTCAAAGATTTCTTAAACGTTAGCGTATCCTCATCTTAACAGCACCGTGTTCGCTGCCAGACTGCCAGGATTCACGATTATCTGAGTGGTTGGTTGTGTCTTGCATTTTTTGTACTCCCTCCGTCCCGGTCATTTGTTGTCCTTTTTTATTTTGGGGTGTCTCAGTCATTTGTTGTCCCTTYTATTTTAGGATTGCATTTGATGAGTAATTTTATCTTTCACCTTCAATTTAGTCCACTTGTCATGTTATAATTGGCTCCTTCCTCTTTCCTTGGTCTTTGTGCCAAAACCAAAGGACAACAAATGACCGGGACGGAGGGAGTAGCTAGTACATGTTTGACGCCAATTCTTAGCTAGGGTTACTCTAAACTATCCGACTTTAAACAAATTCGATCTATACTAAAAATTGAGTTTAATTTAAAGTTGCCCCAAATTTATAATGATCTCGTCTAAAATGATTTAAGTCTATCAAAAATAGCGAGGAGCGATTAGTGACTCAGATCAACCGGTCCGACTAGTGTAGTCACTACCTCTACAAAAATATGTCCGGTCTCGAAAAAAATAAAATAAAAAGAAACAAAGTACCCTTTTTACTTGAACCAACCCGACCCAAACTCAGAAACCGAACCTAATGAGTTTTGATCCATGTCACCTCCTAGCTGACCTAGTCTTCGGTTTTGGGAAATGAGGTTATTTGGTCTCTGGGTTCTTCCGGTCATGTGCACACCCTCGATTAGTAATCATTTGACATGACCAAAACGATCCGAAATAACTTTTAAGCATAAAAAAATGGTTAACACCTGAAAATGACCTTACCTGCATTAGTGAGAAACCAAATTAACTTGTATAAAAAAAATAATCAAATAATAAAGCATACGAACACTACTCAATTCAAAGTGATCCGACTCAAATGACTAACAAAGGCATCGAGATAACAAAAGCATTATTTCACTGTAGTAATTAAGTGTGGTGAAACCATATCCATATCATTTATTTTGTACTCCGCATCAATCCTCACCCGTTTAACTTTTTTTTTTTATCCATCCTCATTCCTCACCCATATCGCACATGTTAAAACACGTGAAATTTGATCCCTGCTCGATATTTTCACGCTTAAAATTAAAAGATATAAATGAGGTATTTAATGATAAGAGCAAGCAAGATATATAATTAATGTTAAAATCAAAGCAATTCACAAATCACAAAATATGTCCTAACATTGGAACTCAAGAGTTTAAAATTGAATACAAACATGTTATATCAGATTACAAATTTCCAACAAAAATGTTCAACAATTCTTTATTTGAAAATGGAAATTAGTTACAGAAATCAATTTAGGCATGATAGTTAAGAGGATAATGGCCGGTCAATCATAACTCACCTTAAATTTCTGCCAATTCTTGATGAGGAGTAACTGCAAGAAAGACCTTGTCCTGTTGTGACTTGGACGCTATAATGAGACGTGCACATGAGAAATGTATGTGTAATTAAAAGCAAAAGAAATGCAATATGTGTACATGCAAAGAGGGTAATTACCAAACAAATTATCCTTGAGTACTTGAGTTGCTCGAATGAGGTATGTGGAGGTGCACCATGGTGTAGAATACCACCACATCAGTAATTGCATTCATTATGGCGATAACGCCATGGTCTTTTGTTTATTCGGAGAATTGCCTTAGTAAAGAGGCGATGTCTTTCTTTAGGGCTTATTTCTGCTCCGGAGCTTAATGGATTGTTAAGAGACCATAGAAAAGGTACAGCAATTAATTAAGGATTGTAAACTTTCACATCACATTCATTGGTAATGAAGGGAGAATATGGTAAATCTCGAGGACACGAGAAACTGTCCCAAAATGCTTGCTTGAGTTTCTAGGCTCACAGCCTCACAATTGGAAATTCTAGGAACTTAATCTTTCCTGGCAAGTAATGTCTTAACCAAGAGGATTCAGATGCTGCCATGTTTTGTTCCATAAGATAATAATGAGTCAATTGTGTGCTACTCACGAATTTTGATCTCAAAGGATCAATTAGGTTGAGACTTCAGAGCATAATCTACATAGCAGTGGCGCTGGGAGAATTTGGCTGAGTTGGACATGCGTTGTATGTTGATACCACTGTGATAAGGAAAGTACATCATTGCCTAACAACTAGTCATAAAGGGTCACCCATACCGCAAGAACTTGCTAACTCGCGTTCAGATTGAGCCATGTTATGGCAGTCACACGAACTTAGGACAAGAGGACCTACGGGGATGGTGTAATACTCCACTAAACCGAATACGTTATTCGGGTGGGTGCCCCATCAAGAGGTTCATTGATAGGCTTAAAATCCGACTAGTGCTTAAAGGGATTAAAAGTACTATTCATATCATCAAAGTGCACTTTCTTTTCTAGTTATCCACGCGAAAGAACTTCAAAGTTAAGCGTGCTTGGCTGAGAGTAGTCTTAGGATTGGGTGACCTCCTTGGAAGGTTTCCGGGATGCGCATGAGTGAGGATAAAATGCGTTGGAAAGGACCCGTGTTGATCTGTGAGCCATGTACACAGCCTAACGAACTACCGTGAGTGATAGCTCCCGCACCATGGTTTGGGCCGGGGTAGGTGTTATAGATAGGGACATCACATTCAGAACTTTCAGGGACCCGTGACAATAAGTTTCGAACACATCTACCGCCTTTAGGCATTAAAAGCTGACGCGGGTCTAGGTCGTCACACCCTATCAAAACAATATTTATACTCTAACTAATTAGCAAGTATCAAGTAGAGGTCGATCCCAAAGGACGGTTTGTCAAACTATGATCAAATGCAAACTAGAATTTTCAAACTATTTCAATATCAACAACCTCCTTCTTCCAATTGGGCAAGGTCCCTCTATCTTTCCCACTAGGATTTTCATCCTTAGTGGCCTTTGAAGTGGAGCATTCCAGCTTCTTCTTCTCACTTTTATGATTGTAATGGCCAACCATGAAGCATGGCTCATTCAAGTGTGGTGCCTTCATTGTCTTGTCGAGATTGAAAGTTATTATTTTCTCATCACCCACTTCAAGGGTAAGCATACCGTTCTTGACATCAATTACCGCTCCAGCGGTGTAAAGGAAAGGTCTTCCCAAGATGATGGGTACATTAGAATCTTCCTCCTTATCCACTATGACGAAATCTACAGGTATAAAGAATTTGCCAACTCTTAACTGGCACATCTTCCCATACTCCCAGTGGCTTCTTTATAGTATGGTCCGCCATTTGCAATGTCATAGAAGTACACTTCAATTCTCCCACGCCAAGCTTTTTACACACCGAATATGGCATGACAGTAACACTAGAACCTAGGTCACATAGTGCTTTGTCAATAGTGGTGTCTCCAATGGTACATGAGATGGAAAAGCTTCCCAGAGCTTTAAGCTTAAGTGGTGAATTTCCTTGAATGATGGCACTACTAGTGTTAGTATAGGTAATAGTCTCCGACGTCTTAATGGACCTCTTCTTAGTAAGAATATCCTTTATGTATTTCGCATAGGTCGGGACATGAGTGATGAGTTCCGTGAATGGGATGGAAACTTCCAAGTTCTCCAAAATTTCCATGAACTTCTTGAGTTGCTCATCAACTTTGGGTTTAGCTTGACGATTTGGAAAAAGTAGCTTGATTACAATGGGCTCCCTTTCAACTTCATTACCCTTTTCTTCGCTTCTCCTCTTCAATGATTTATTTGTAGTAGGCTCTACTACTTTGGTGTTTCTTCTTGATGAGTCCAGCTCATTCATTTTTTTCAAACCTCCATTTTGCATCCCTTCCCTTGACTTAGAATTTCCCTCAACAATATCCTCTTCAATTGGTTCCTTGGGTCCCTCATAATGTGTACCACTCCTCAATTGGATGACATTGGTAGTTTTATTCCTAGTTGGGGGGTTAGCTTGGGGTAGTAATTGCCCCTTTTTCCTTTGAGAACTTGTGGATGCCAATTGAGACAATTGAGTCTCCATCATCTTGTTATGAGAAAGGATGTTGTTGATGGTGATGTCTTTGGCTTAACTATTCTTTTGCATTTGAGCAAAGAAATCTTGTTGATTATTTTGCATTTGCAAAACCGATTTTTGAAAATCAAAAGCTTGGTCATTGGGTTGGTTGTAGGATGTTTGACTTTGAAATCCTTGATTGTAGAAAGGTCTTTGAGTAGGACTTCTCATTGGTGGTGGTGTTGGATTTTAAACATTTTGGCTTTTGTATGAAAGATTGGGATGAAATTTGGTATTTTCGCTGTAAAAGTTTGAGTAGGGGGTTCCGCTTTTGTAGGCTTGAAATGCATTCACTTGCTCGGTGGTTCCCCTACACTCAAGTTGAGTGTGTCCAAAAGTTCCACAACTTTCACAAACACCATCGGGAATGGAAGGTGCTACCGTCATAACATTGACATGTTGGGATGTTTGTTGCTTTGATGAATTTGAGGCTTCACTTATCTTGGCCATAGCTTTGTCGAATTTCAAGTTCATTGTATCGATGTGAGAACACATTTGTGCACTCAAATCGGCACTTAGTTGAGTGATGGAATCCACATCATGCTTTCCTCCTCTAGTGGTTTTCTTGGCCGCCTATATTGGGAATTATGGACCGCCATTTCTTCTATTTTGGCCCATGTTTGGTTGTCATCAACTTTGGTAAACCTCCCATTTGACCCCATATTGAGGATATTCCTTGAATCTTCAAACAATCCATTCCAAAATTGTTGGATTAAGAATCACTCGGTTAACCCATGATGAGGGCAAGAGCGGCATGTTGCTTTGAATCTTTCCCAAGCTTCATAAAGAGACTACTCATCCCTTTGTTTGAACCCTGTGATTTGGGATCTAAGCATGTTGGTTTTCTCGGGTGGGTAAAACTTCTTGTAAAAGGCGAGTGCTAACTTCTTCCAAGAATCAATATCAAGAGTAGCCTTGTCAAGGCTTTTCAACCATTACTTGGCGGTTCCGATTAAGGAGAAAGGAAACAACACCCTTCGAATTTGATGTTGTGTTACACCCATTTGAGAAATAGCATCACAATAGTCACAAAAGGTCTCCATGTGAAGATGTGGATCTTCACTAGGCATCCCTCCAAATTGAATCCTTTCAACAAGTTGAATAAAGGCGGACTTTGCTATGAAGTTCCCGGTTAAGTGAGAGGGTGTCGAAGTACTATTAAGTAGGTTCTCCTCAGTTGGCACGGAATGAGATGAAAACTTAGGCATGCTTGGTGGCTTTGGTATTGGGTTAACTTCTCCTTGTCTTGAAAAAGAATTAGTAAACTCAATTCTTTCCACTTGCGCAATTCCCACGTCTACAAGCCCTTGGATACCAAAATTTGGTTCCCCCGTTGTTGAAGTAGAAGCTCCTCGAAAGGTTCTTCTTATTCCTCTCAACGTCTTCTCAATCTCGTGATCAATAGGTAGGTTATTACCTTGTAATCTCCTAGGCATGCAAAAATATCAAAAACTAGAAAACAATTAGAATCCCCTTGAGGAATTGACTCCCTCAAGGAAAAAGACACAATTAAAAAGCAATAAATGACAACAATTCAACAATACACCTGTAACACCCCCATCTACCGAGGAGCCTTAACAAGACCTTCCTCAACAGATAAGGGCATTACTATCTCGGTTTCCCGAGGCAAGTAATAATCAAATGTCGATAATAGAACATCTTTAAAGTAATTTACAAGTGATTACAAGATAACGAAAGAAGAAGTACAACTCATTGAACTATTATCTACATGTCTAAACCGTCGTGACTCGTAGTAACTCGTTCCTCCGACACCCAGCAAGACTCCAAAGACAACCTGCCAAGACTGACGCTCACCATACGGATCACGGCAGGCACAACACAAAGAAATAACAAAGAAACACCACACACGGTTAGTACCATACTAACATACAATACTAGTAATAACAACCATACGAAGCCCACACAAATACATCTCCATCCCATACCACTTCACATCACATCACATCACTGACTACACACCAAGGCGTGTAGCCCTGCCAGTGGGGGACCGCAGCCACACCCACCTAAGCCCCGCTCATCGCAACGAGCGCAAACCCTGTTCCTTAATGT